>VWZP01006989.1:0-16173 GCA_013396995.1 Dicaeum eximium
GAGCCCCGCAGGCCGGCGCGGGCCCGGTAGCACTCGCCGCTGACTGCTCCGCAGCGTGTCCGGCAACTCTACGCGCTGGTGTCCGAGACCCTCCGCTACACCTCGGTGCTGGAGAAGCTGCTGGATGGAGCCGCGCTGCTGCAGGCCGAGAAGAAGCTGGCGCCGCAGCTGGCGAAGGTACGGACATCGGTGGAATCCCGGAGCCACGATATCCTGGAGCCGCGGTGGCCTGGGGCGGCGGGGCCGGGCTCATCTCGTCCCCTCCCCGCAGGTCCTGGTGTATGACCTGCTCTTCGGCAAGGGGCTGAAGTGCGGGGGCCGGTGGAAGGCGCTGGCCCGGCGGCACCGGGCACGCCTGGAGGCCGAGCTGGCCTGCTTGAAGGTGCGGCACAAGGTGAGCCGCAACGAGGACCTGCTGGCCCCGGAGAAGGCAGTAAGCGCCGCCGGTGAGTGGGCTCGAGCTGGGTGGGCACCGTGTTGGGAGCAGTGGGGTCTGTGTCTGACCTGTCCGGCCCCTGCAGCCTCCCAGGTCCCACGCTACGTCCGGGTCAACACCCTGAAAACTTGTGTGGACGATGTGATTGACTTCTTCAAGCGCCAGGGATACGCCTATCTGGGCAAGGCAGCCAGGTGAGTATTTCCTTCTGCTATCCCACCTTTTCTGGAATGTCAGCAAGTGGCATGGCATGATAAAATCCTGGGATATAAACCCCTGTGGGAGCTGGGAGGAGCAGTGGACTGTGGGTTGGGCAAGGCTTTTGGTGGAGCATGGTGGTGGTCTTGGCCCTGTGTCATGGTGGTCCCTGTGACCCCACAGCATCAGGCATGGGATGACGTCTGGTGGGTTGAAGGGTTGCTGAACTTGGTGCTCAGGGTGGTTGGGTTGGGGTCTCTATCACTCCCCACTCTTAGATGCTGCCTATCTGGGTGCTGCCTGGAGCTGGAGAGGAGCTGTGGGATGAAGGGGTTTCTCAGCCTGGGCTCTGCTGTGGGCACCGGGATTAGGACTTTGTATTCATGCTCCCTGTGTCTCATGGGCAGTGTGGAGGAGCTGAAGGCCCTTTCTGGAAAAAAATTCTTGCTGGATCTGCATCTTCCGGAGCTGTTGGTTTTCCCTTCGCAGACAGACCTCCATGACAACCTGCTGTATACTTCAGGACACATAATTCTGCAGGACAAGGTGAGGGAACTGGGGGGCAGAAAGTTGCAGGGGCAGGAAAACTACTGACAGGGGTGAGCTCCTTCCACAATGGCTCAGCTTGCTGCAGCATTTAAGTCTAAGCAGAAACTGAGGGACTCCCCTGGGGCTTTGTTTTCATTGTTTGAAGGTTCAGGATAAAATCCTGGGATATAAACCCCTGTGGGAGCTGGGAGGAGCAGTGGACTGTGGGTTGGGCAAGGCTTTTGGTGGAGCATGGTGGTGGTCTTGGCCCTGTGTCGTGGTGGTCCCTGTGACCCCACAGCATCAGCCATGCCTGGGGAGGGGCCAGGTCTTTCTGCCCACCCCTCTGACGGTCTTTGCCCTCTTGCAGGCCAGCTGCCTTCCTGCCTTCCTCCTTGGCCCTGTTGCTGGCTCCCAGGTCATCGATGCCTGTGCTGCCCCTGGAAACAAGACAAGCCACCTGGCTGCCATCCTGAAGAACAAGGGGTGAGGGCAGGTTGGAGGGAAGGGGGGAGGTGGCCTTGGTCCTCCCAAGCTCACAGAGAGCATAAGAAGGTGGTAGGAGGAGCTGCAACCTGTCACCAACTCAGGTGAGCTGGTGGTTCTGACAGTTCTGGGCCACTGGAAGGACCTGAGGGGACATGAAGTCATGTAGGGGTCCACTTCCAGCCCCTGTCCCTGTTCCATAACCCTGCCAGAGGGGAGGCAGCTCTCAAGGTCTGCCTGCCTTGTATTTGAGTGTTCCTGGGGCCCAGGTGGTCTGTTCACGGCTTCTCTTGGGTGCTGGGCTCTGCCTTCAGACAGATCTTTGCCTTTGATGTGGACCCCAAGCGTGTGGCCACCATGAACACACTGCTGACACGGGCAGGTGTCACTGGCTGCCAGCTAGTCCAGCAGGACTTCCTGACCGTGGACCCCAGAGACCCCAAATACAGCAGGGTGACCCACATCCTTCTTGACCCATCCTGCAGTGGCTCAGGTAACGTGCGGGGCTCCAGCTGCTCACCTGGAGCTGAGCTATGGGTGTGCAAATCCTGGATGACAGCTCCTGTCCCGCAGGCATGGTGACCCGGGGGCCAGGGGAGGAGACGGCCCCGAGTGCTGAACGCTTGCAGGCACTGGCTGGCTTCCAGCGTCGCATCCTCAACCATGCCCTGAGCTTTCCGGCTCTCCGGCGCCTGGTCTACTCCACCTGCTCCCTACACCAGGAGGAGAACGAGGATGTGGTACAGGCTGTGGTGCAGGAGTGGGGCTCGGCCTTCAGGTGGGTCTGGCTCAGGGAACCTGGGGGGCTGTAGGGCAGGGTTTGGTTCTGACCCCTTTTCCATGCCGCAGGCTGGTGCCTGCCTTCCCATCCTGGCCCTGCCGAGGACTCGCTGCCTTCTCTGGTGCAGAGAGCTGCCTCCGTGCTTCCCCTGCAGAGACCCTCACCCACGGCTTCTTCGTGGCTGTGCTGGAGCGGCACAAGGAAGGGGCTGCTGCCCCCAGGTGAGAGGGGGCTGTGGGGGATTCCGGCTGCTTCTGGGGGGCACCATGGCCAAAGTCAGCACTCGGCACCCCGGGGAGGGTGTGAGGGGGTGCAGCTCAGGCTGTTTGCTCTTGTCCACAGCTCCCTGCCTGCAGCAGCCAAGGAGAACCCACAGCCAGGAGAGAGAACAGAGCCAAGAGCAGCTCCCAAGAAGAGGAAAAAGAAAAAGCAGCAGATCAGAGAGTGAAACAACGTTTTCTGGACAAACCCCTGCACAGCTGGGGCTGTGGGGAGCACATACTGGCCTGAACACAAGTCAAGCTATGTGCCAACTGCAGTCATAGTGAGAATTCTGTAACACCAGGGACTGAGTGCCAACACTGGGACCACCTGGTGCCAGGAAGGGGCAACTGCTCACCCAGGGCTGCCCCTTGCAGCCAGCCCCTGCCCCAGGTTTGCCCCCAAGGCAATCCCAACTCTGCACCCTGCAAAGCTGGGGTCTTCCAGCTGGATTAAGGGTGGTTTATCATGTTCCCTCCCAAAAAAATTTACTGTAGGGATTAAGCAGATTAAAAGTTTCTCTCTCTTCACTGTCTTTTCCAGTGTGTATGTGTAGTCCTGCCCTGAAATTACCACTGCTCACAGTAGAGGCAAAGTGGGGGGAAAAGGGTGAAATAATAATAATCTTGTCCCTCTCTTTAAACTGGGGGAGCAAGGACACGTGAGCCAGAGGGTGCTGCACCTGAACCGTACCAGAACTACCCTGCCCTGGGAATCCCAGTCCCAGGAAACACACACAGGCACAGCCATGTGAACACAGTCATTTTATTTTAAACCGGGGACATAAAAAGCAAGGAAACAAAAACTGCACATTCACACTAAAATCCTCATCAACCACACAGGAATGATCCAAGTCTTCAGTCAGTTAAAACCCAGCCTCCCCCTAAGCACAAGGGACTCTCCCAGCAGGGTCTTTGTGGCAGGGAAGGGACAGCCTGGCTCCTCTTGGGTGTGTGGGACTATGTGGGGCAGCTACCTGGGTGCAGGACCCAAGGCCAGGGTGCCCTCAACCAGCTGGGGTCCCAGCTCATCCCCATCTTCTCAGAGCTGACCTGGCCAAACCCTGGCACCTCAAGGATGAGGAGTGGGTGCTCTCCTGGCCCAGAATCCTAACTGGAGCAGGGGAAAGGACACCCAGGGTCAGTCTTGGCAGGCCCCTTGCCATCTGCTTCCTCCAACCCCAAGGACACATTTGCCCAGCCTGGCTGCTCTTGGCCCACCGCACCCTCAGCCACGCTCATGGGTAATGGCCACAACATTCCCACTAGCATATGCAGGTCCCCTCTATTATGGGACTGTGTCCCCTCTGTGCTACACAGAGCCCATCACCTGCCCTTTCTGCTGGGAGAGACACCTTGACACTGGCACTCAGCACCATAACATGAGAGCTCCTGCTCCTCACCCTCAGAGAAATAATTAAAAAACTTTAACAAACAAACGAAAAAGGTTTAGCCACATCCACATACGTCACATTTAAAAGGAAGGGGATGATGTACAGCAGGGGTAGCGTGGCAGAGCCTGCAGGATGCAGCTGTCTTTCCCAGCACAGTGCATTCCCGCAGTCACAGCCAGGGTGCGAATAGCTGAACACTAACAGCTGCAGGGAAGGCAACTTCACTGAACCAAGCTTGAAGGAACTTGAAGGCAATTTAGCTTAAATATAAAAATAAATGTTTATTTTGTTAAAAAATGTTTAAATATTTGTGATTTTTTTTTTTAAATTTAGACCTCAGCAAACACACACACTCACACGGCTTGGAGAGTAAAAACCCGGCAGCAAAGCATTCCTGGGAATGGAGTGCCCATCCCTCACCAGGGACAGGGCAGGGGGTGGCTCTTTGGTGACCCCCAGCTCTGGCATTCTCTTCCCACAGAAGCTCCAAGGCAAGGAAGGGTGGGAATCTCACTCCTGACTGGATGGGGAGAGAGGAGGCAGCACCACAGTTCCTAGGAGCTAGTAAAACCCACTGGGATGGAGGTGAGCTGAAAAATGAAAAACAACTTGGATTTGGGATGGGGGGGAGAATGCATCTGCTCCAGACTCCTTCGGTGAGCAATTCCAGAGCACCCTGAAGTGCAGAAGAGGTACTAGGAGAGCAGGAAAGGGAGCGGAGAGATTGCCATGGTTGGAACCCCCTGTCCTAGCTGCCTTTCAGTCACCACACAGAAAGAACAACTCCCCAGCACGAGCAGCCACGCAGTGATGCTACTGTCAACACCCAATTAGCCAGGGCACGTCTCCCCCCAAGGACTGGTGCCCCCCAAAAAGAAACTCCAAACAGCAAATCCGGCATAACCAACATGCCGCCACACACACGGTTCAGCTCTTCCTCCAAACTCGATTCAGTGAGCGCAGGAACAGGAGCATGGATAAAGCAGAACTCGGGAGCAGGGTGGGGGCAGCCCATAGCTCCACGGAGCAGTGGAGATGGGAGAGGGGTGGGGGGGACCCCCATCCTCACTCCGTGCCTCCAGCCCAGGTCCTGGGCTATGGCATGTCCTCAGCTGAAGGTAGCAGGACATTAGGTCCCAGGGGTGTCACCCAGCTGCACTCATGCCAGTCACCTGTGGCACCAAAACAGAGCCAGGTTGGAACCCACCTTGGCTGCAGGCTTGGGACCATGTTCACTAGGCCATGGAATGAACAATGGGAAAGATTTCGGGACCTGGTGAAGACAGTGTCTGACAGCAGCTCAGAACCACAGCATGTCACCAGCCAGGCTCTGAGCAGAACATAGCCTTGGGGCTGGCTGAGGGCTGGGGAGGAGCACAGAAACAGCTAGAAGAAGCAAATGGGGAGAAATGTACACATTATTAAACAAGGCAAAATAAATTGAGGGAAAGAACATTGTGGATATGTACAGAGATTTCCAGTCCAGCCTTGGCTCTGGAACTGTTCAAGTAACAAGAGTTTGGTTTATCCTGTCCCAGCATGGTCTCCGGTGGGTGTCAGGGACAGGGCCTGGTCCCACTATAGGGACAGCTCCAGCCCAGAGCTCCCCACACGTGGGCCAGTGGAGCCCAGCAGCACTAGGGTTACTTTTTGCGGGTGTGCTGCCTCCGTGCCTGCAGCCGTTGGCGAGTGCCCGTCTTGGATCCTGCCCCGATAGAGAAGGTGGGAGTGGATGAACCTGGAAGCAGAAAGGTTGCTCAGGTTGCTAGCTTTGGGATCACTGCGATCCTCACCCTGGCAGAATGGAAGGCTCAGTATCCCCCAGAGTCCAGCAGGTACCACCTCAGCTGTCTCCGAGAGCACATCTGGCCCTACCACTGTCCCTAGTCCAAGGAGACACCACAACCCATGAGCTCATCAAGGCTGGAGCATCAACTCCCTCCTTACCAAAGGAAGTGCCGACCCCTCCGAAGCTCGAGGAAGGAGTGCTGGGTGTCCTGAAGGAAAGGGTGCTGCTTCCACTGCCTACGGCTCCAGGGACAGGTGTGCCCTGCCCAAAGGTGGGCACCGGAGCTCCTAGAAAGCAACAGGTCACTATGAACCAGGGAAAGAGAAAAGAGCCAGGCAAAGGAGAAAGAGCCTTTGGGAGCCAGTGGCACCCAGAGGAGGCACAGGATACTGTCTGGGGGCTGAAGCACCACAATCCATTCCCCAGAACCTGTCTCTACTCCTGAAAAGCCCTTTTAATGCAAAAGTTACACTCTCTGGATAACCCCTGGGCTCTCTTAACAGCAGGGCCGCACAGAAGGCTTTGCCAGGGAGGAACAAAGACCTTGGCCCTTCTAGATCAAGGAGCTGCTCACTGTGTGGGTTTCAGTTCCATGGGTGCTGGGAATATCCAGCAAGGGTCTGAAGTGTTAGGGAAACCCTGAGAGCAAGCACTAAGTGATGGCAGTTGCTGGCTGGCAGCATTCCAGCTCGCTAAGGTGTTCCAGGTGGCTCTTAAGGACTCACATGACCTTGGCTCCTGCAGGACACTTGGATGGGCAGAGCTGGGAGCTGGTGCCTTCAGAGGGACCAATGAGTAGAATTTAGGGATTTCCCTCCCCAGAGGAGCAGGATCCTTACACGAGTGATGGGAGTGCTTTTCCTTTGTAGGGCAAGGCTCTGCATAGCAGGTGTGGCCTCAACAGAGCCGTGGACCCTTGGAGCCTTGGCAACTGCTCAACTCTAGACCCTCAAGATAGCCTGTCTGCCCCCATCCCATCCTGGAAATGCTCAAGACCATGCTAGACAGGGCCCTGAGCAACCTGGTCTAGTGGAAGGTGTCTCTGCCCATGGCAGGGGGGTGGATGAACATGATCTTTAAGGTCCCTTCCAATTTGATCCATTCCATGATTCCATGATGACTCACCTCCAAATGCAGGCTTGCTGTTGGGTGTGCTCGTCATGGTGAAGGCGAAGGGTGTGCTCTGGCCCTGCGCTCCCAGTGCACTCTGCGGCAGAGATGAGCCAAAGGGCGTTGCAGCTGGGGCTGCCCCACTCTGCCCAGCCCCAAAGCTGAAGGCCACAGCCGGGGACCCACTGTTGAGACCCGGTGTACCCATCCCAAAGGCGCTGGTGGAGGGGCCCGGCTGGGTGGTGGCCCCGAAGGTGAATGGAGATGGGGTGGAGCCAAAGACAGTGGCACCAGTGCTGCTGCTTGTTGTCTGGGTGGTGGCACCAAAGCCAGATGTGGTGGAGGTGGCTGTTCCAAAAGAGAAAGCCGTGGTGGTGGTCCCAAATGCTGTCTGGGTGCTGCTGGTGCCAAAGGAGCCCTGGGCACTGGTTGTACCAAAGGCTGGCTGGGCACCACTGCCAAATGCTGGCTGAGCCACCGACTGTTCCGGGGGGGCTCCAAAACTGAACTGGGGGGTGAAGCTGATGGGTCCAGCAGCAGGCTTGCTAGCAGGCACCTGGCTCTCAGCAGCTCCAGTGCTGAAGGTGAGCTGGCTCCCATTGCCGAGGTACAGTGGTGGTGGCTTTGCGCTAGCTGAAAAGCTGCCAAAAGCTGAAACGGAGGAGCCGAATGTCAGGGGAGCTTGAGCTGTGGTGGCTAGGGCAGAGGAGGTCAGGGTAGTGCTCCCAAATATGCTAAAGCCCATGGTAGTGGCAGCAACCGTTGAGTTTGAAGGTACTTGGCCAAAGGCAGGGCCTCCTGGGACACTGGTGGTGGCAGTGACTGTGGTTGGAGGAGGCTTCCCAAACTGGAACACAGGCCCTGAGGTGGCAAAGCTGGTTTCTGTGCTGGGAGCAGAGCTGGAAAGGCCCCCAAACAGGAAGGGCTGTGTTGTGCTGGTGGAGGTGGCAGCGGTGACAGTCACACTGGCAGCAGGGCCAGTGGAAGCAGGTGGGTTCAGTCCAAAGCTGAAGACAGGTTTAATGGTGGCATCCGTGGAGGAACTCTGGGTGGTGGCAGTTGTAGCTGCAGTGGTGAAGATGACGCTGGGAAGACCCGTGAATCCTGCCAGAGTAGCTCTGGAGGCAGTTGGTGGCTCTGAAGCTGGCTGTGCCGTGGGTTTGAAGGCAAAAGGAGAGACTTTCACTGGAGATGAAGCTGCAGTGATGCTGCCAAAGATGGGCTTGAATATGGAGGATGTGGAGGACGTTGAGGCAGGGCCTGAGCTTACAGACACAGTGGCTGTGGGGGAAGTGACAGCCATGCAGACTGCTGCGTTCTCATGCTGCGGCACAGCACCAAAGATGGGTTTGAAGATGGGGGCTGTGGCAGGCATGGCAGTGAGCGGGGTGGGCACAGCAGTGGATGTAGCAGTAGCCATGATGGGCATGGCAGTGGCCGTGGTGGGCACAGCAGTGGCCACAATTGCTGCCGGCTGGTTGGCTGTTGGGGTGTTCAGCATCAGGATGCTTGGCTTTGGGAAGGAGGGAGGCTTGCTGGGGGTCTGGCCCAGCCCAGTGAACACAGGAGGGGCCAGGCTGCTTGGGGGTTGCACCGCCAGGGCAGGGGGAGCACTGGGGGCAGGTGTGCTCAATACAGGCATAGGCTTGGCGTCAGCAGAGATGGCAGGCAGAGAGCTTGACTCTAATGACTCAGCAGGAGCAGGTGGCTGTGCAGCTGATGGAGGCGGCTGGGATGCTGCCACAGTTCCAGTGGAGTCTGGAAAGGGGAGAGAGCTTATTTACGGACAAGGGCACACCTTCAGAGCCCACCCTTCTGCCAGGTGCCCACCCATGGATGCAAAAGCTCCCAGAGCTCCCATCACACCCAGTCCTCCACAGTTACCATAGCCTCCAGCAGGACCAGGGGCTCAGCGTCCCCAAAGGTGTACTCTCAAGCCCTGCATGCTAACTCTGCTCCCAGCAGAGCATTTGAACAGAGGGTTTTGTCAGCTGCCTCACAGAGGCAACAAGGAGTTCCTGCTGCACCTGCCTGACTCTGCTGGCATTCCTCTGTGCCAACTCTCCTCCTCCTCCTTACCTGGTGCTGTGGATACAGCCTGGCTGCTCTGCATCTTCTTCAGGCTGTCCAGAAGCGAGGAGCTGGCTGTGGCAGGAGCTGTGGAAGCAGGCATAGGCCCAGGGGAGGTCACAGCAAACACCAGCGGCTTGGACACAGGCATCATCTCTGCAGTGGTGCTGGGGACTGCATCTACAGGGAAACACCAAGATATCAGGACCCACAGCTGGCTGTGAGGAACAAACCCTTAGAAGAGCTTCCCAGCAGGCAGGGGAACTGCACCTACACCCTACAGCCCCAGGTAATCTCACCCAGCACCACAACGCATGAGATCTTCAGTTGGAGGGCATCAAAAGCACCACCAGACCTGAGCTTGACATTTCCAGCTCATCCTTACCAGCCTTATCCTCCAAGACACTGTTGAACCACTGCAGCACTGCCTTCTTCTCTGCATCCAGGTCCTCTGAGGTGATGGAGTAGCCCAGCTGAGGTGGCGGGGGCTGCCAAGAGAGAGCAGCAGCAGCTTAGCTCCTTCCCAGGGAAGTGGACAGAGCTTCTTTGAAGGTGTGCTGGCGACTGGCTGTGGTGAGCCCTGTGAAGCAGGTGGTCCTGCCGCAGCTACAACGGAGCTCCGATCCCCAGCTGTGGTGGGCCCCCAGTGTGGCACTGAGGGCACGGCAGGCCTTCCCCAGGCCATTACCTGGTCCGACAGCAGGCAGCACAACCACGCACAGCCCACCAGACACTGGGGCTGGGGAGAGCGTCACTTCCCACTCGACCAAGGACGGGGCCTCCTTCCTGAGGGCAGGCAGGTCAGTGTGCCCCCAGCCCTGCAGAAATTGCAGTGAGCACATTCTATTGCCAGAGTGGGGCCAAAGGGGCTGTAAGACAGTGACGTACCAGCACCAGCTGGTCCCCACGGAGAGATAACAGCAATGGGATCTTCCGTTTGCGCTTCCCACTGCTCCCCGAAGCGGATCGTGGGCTCAGGGAATTCTGCTTCTTCCACACCGGTGACTCCGCAACTATAGAAGGAGACAAGTCAGGCCAAGCTCTGGGCAGAGAGGCGTTTAGTTGTAGTGATGGGGCTGTCCCTTCTGACCCCACTCTGGGTGTCACTGTTTAGAGGGCAGGGCCAGAGGCACAGTTTGAAGCTGAGGACAAGGTTGTGATGCCCTGAAGAGCACCTTCACATCAGGAGGTCCAAGACATGAGGCTGGCAGGGCTCTGTGGGGCAGTAGCCCCTTCATAGCTCCATGGATGGTGCCAAAACACTGCCTACCCAAACCACATGCCACAACTGGCACTGTATCATGGGGCCCATCTGCCCATGGGCACAGAGGATTTCCTCTCCATTTTAGTTTCCGAGGAAGCACTGGAATAAGCTCAGAATGGAATTTGGTCAGAGTGCTACTTATGCCACAGCAGGTTGTGGATAAGGCTAACACCTGACCCATGCTGGGTTGGGAACTGGAATTGCCCCTTGCAAGCCACCTCCCAGGCATCTGCTAGCACCCCAACACTGTCAGCATCCTCTTATCACTTGGAAATCCCACTAGGGCAGTCACTGAGGCCAGCACAAGTGTCACTGCCTTGGGAGCAGCACATGCCAAGTTTTCAGGTGATCCCTCAAGCCAATCCCACTGCAAACCTCAGCTGCCTCCTGTCCTGCTCTCTTGCTTGCACCGGTGACCTGGGTGCAGTGTCAGGGTACACCTACACCTACCTTTCTCTGTCTGCAGCTCCTTGTCTGATTTCACTGGGGTGGAAGTGTTGGAACGATGTGACTCCTCTTCCCTGTGTAAGCAGGAGGGAGAGTTAGGGTCAACCCTGGGCCCAGCACTGTCCGCAGGATGAGACTGAACAAGCTGAAGACTTGCACAAGTATCCCTGGCGCTTATTTGCCTCCTGCAAACAGATCTCAAGACAAAAGCTTTGCCCAGCTCCAGGGAGAGGAATTGCTTCCTTCTCCAGACTCAGCTTGGCTGAGCCTGTGCACCATCCACAAGATGAGTCAGCCTCAGGAGGGTAGCCGGGGGTCTCAGGTGGGAGTCACTGCCCCTTGCAGGTTGGGCCCACCCAGGTGGCTGTGTCAGTTTTAGTTCTGACATAAGCTCAGGCTCCTCTGACTCGGGAAAGAAGAGAATACAGGCTGTGCTCCAAGGCAAGCACTAAAACAGCGATCCCGGGATTTGACTTTGACATGGCAAAAATCGGGGCCTGTCTCTTCCTAATGATCCAGCAATCCAGGCCATGCCAATGCCACTAGGCACCATCACCACTGCAGCAACCTATGCCCTTAAATCTCTGACCTGGCTTGGTAGTGGTCCAGGGGTGACACAGCTTGGACACGCCACAGCACGACAAGGTGACAGGGAGGCCAATTGACACAAGTGGGTATCTACATCATTGTGTCTAGGAGAGGGGCCTGTACTGTCCCAGCTCCAGTGGAAAGTGGGACTTGCATGCTAAGATGGCTGGGAAGGACTGCTCTCTTGCTGGCTGGCCATCAGCTGATTACCTGGCTTTCTTGAGAGGCCACTCTGGTGTCTGGGGACGGGAGGATGCTGGGCTGGACAGAGGGGACACGCTCACATCTCTTCTCTTCCACAGCTGGAATGCAGAGAGATACCAGCAGTAACTTGACATGGGTCTGGCAGAGAGCACAGGCCCCCTCCTCTCTGCTCACTCACACAAAGCCCCACTGCCCAGGGCCATGGCTGTTGAGCCCAAGGAGCTCAAAGCTTCTCCTGCTTCACCACTTAAACTCCCCTCCACATTTTAGGGAGCACAAAATCTGGCCACAGTAAGCTGAATCCACATGAGGAACAAGCAGCCTTGAGGGCCTTTACTGCCCTGGCTGAGGCCAGGGAGGGAGAACACCGCTGGGCCCGCTCTTGCCTTTATGTGACACAGAAAGAGGCCATCCAACTGCTTTGGACACCCTTGCGTGTGGGGCTGCTCTGTCAGGATCCAGCACCTCCTTGCCAGGACTTCAAAGCAGATAGATCCCAATGCAAGCCCCAGCAAACCCCTCCTTCCCTCCCACTGCCTGGAGCAAACCTTTCCCTACACAGACAAAGCTCCAGTAGCCATGGCTATGTGTCCCTGGCACATCTGCAAGCCCACCTAGGATGGAGCAGTGCTCCATCAGAGTCAGCAGGGGGGACCTGGGTCAGAATGGGAACACATGGCTCCCAAACTGCTGATTCCAGCTGAAAAGATGTCAGCACAGCAAAACTATTTTTTTTCCTTCACCTGGATCTATCCAGTCTAGCAGACTAGCCAAGATGGAGGAGAGAGGGGAAAAGAGTCTCATTCTTGGTCTGGTGTAAAAGCAGCAGTACAGCTCAGCCTGGGACTCCTCCAAACACTAGATAATTGCTGCTTGGCCCATTGCCCACAGCCCACCTGATCCCCAGAGTGGTGAGATTGCCAGGCTGAGCCACACTGGGTCCAGACACCCAGCCACACCAGTGTCTCCTCACGAGCTCAGAGCTGGGACTACATGGGTGATCCCGAAAGAATGGCAAGATACAGCATCCCTACCTGTGTGAGGCCCCGGCTGGAGCTGTAGGAGCTGGCAATGGCATTGCGGATGGAGCTGGGGATCCCACCAGCATAGGTGTTGTTGAGGGAGCTCATGGAGGAGGTGCGAGACCTCTTGTTGGAGCAGTCGTCTGGGCAGTGTGAGAGAAGGGCCCTCTTCAGAGAGCCTGGCCTGCAGGCAGATGAAGGTTTGATGAGCTCCTCATCGCTCCCTTTCATGCAGGGCAGGTGGAGGAAGGCAATCCTGCTTAGAAACAACCCTCAGCAGCAGCACAGCCCTGCTGTCACAGAGTGACAGACTGAAGGCACAATCACAGCCTCTCTTGCTCTGCCCTGAAGCCAGCCTCTGCAAGCACAACCCAAGCCCTCTTTTCCAGATCCCACAAACATCTGCTCCCTCCCACCCCAGGAGTTGCTTTTGGCCATTGGGCACTTACTTGGGTATGAGACAAGCAGGGGCACCATTGGCTACCAGCGGCTCAAATGCTGACTGCCCACTTCCACTGCTGTCGTGGCGCCTGTAAGAAGAGAGCGTGAAAACCCATGATAGTATGGAAGCATTTCCCAGCCTGGGGAAAGGCAGGTTGAGCACCCAGAAGAGATCAAACCTTGCTTTTTTCCTGGCACCCAATACCCAGGACAGAGCTTTCCCCCATCTTCACCCTGCGGGCCTGTCCTCACTGACTCTCACCCCAAACACCAGGAGCTCCTCCAGCTGCCTGCTTGGCACAGTAGTTTCACGTAAAAAATAAACAAAAAAAAAAAAAATTTGCTTAAATCCATTACATTAAGCTAAAATACTTCCACAAATGAGCTAGTCAGTCTTTCTGAACAGACCTGAGCTCTAAAACTCCCACCTCTGACCTCTTCCTAACCAGTGCCCTGGACAGTTCAAGTCAAAAACTGAGCTTCCCTTCCCACTATGATTTCATGAGGATCTGAAGTGTCAAAATCACAAAGACACCCTGCTGTAAAGTGGAACTGGAGGTTTAGAAAAGCCCTGCACTTGGCCAGGGACTCCCCTCAAGCACAGAGCAAGCTGACCCTAAAGCACAGGTGGTCTCACACTCTCCAGCTGACACACCTCCTTTCTGTCCACCAAGCACACAAAATTTTCTATCTAAAAGCATTCCTCATGCTTGCCAGACATTAATGCCTTCAAAACTGGCTTTTATGGCAGAGCTATGTATTGGCAAATTAGAAAACAGTTTAAAGAAAAATACCCTGAGCTGATCCTGTCTGTGCACCCGTTCTGTTGTCGTCCCAACTGGCTCTTGTGGGGCTTAGATCCAATGAGCCAAGCATTCAGAGATGGGAATTCAGTGCTGGAGGACAGTGTGCCCTACTTTACCCTGCTCTGCTCCATGGGACACCTCCAGTAGCTGCCCCAGTGCAGGACAATGCCCCAGGCACCATCCAAGCAGCGCCACAGCTCTCCATCCCATCTCAGATGGAAGAGTCTCCATGCACACAACTAGGAAGGACAAGGCAACTGTTGAAGCAAGTCCAGAAAAGAGCTACAGATTTGGTAAGGGGACTGGAGCACCTTCCATATGGAAACAGGCTGACACATCAGGGGCTGTTCAGCCTGAAGCAGAGAAGGTTGTGTGGAGATCCCAGCAGCCTTCCAGAATCTGAAGGGGCCTGCAAGGAAACTGGAGAAGGACTGCATCAAGAACTGCAGTGACAGGACAAGGGGGAAAGGCTTCAAACTGAAAGCAGAGTAATTTAGTTTAGATATACCTAATAAGTTCTTCCCTCTGAGAGTGGTGAGGCCCTGGCACAGGCTGCCCAGAGAAAGTGTGGCTGCCTCATCCCTGGAAGTGTTCAAGGCCAGGTTGGACAGGGCTTAGAGCAACCTGGTCTAGTGGAGGATGTCCCTGCCCATGACAAGGGGTGGCACTGGATGAGCTTTAAAGTCCTTTCCGACCCAAATCATCTTGTGATTGTAGGAAAAGCAGGAGGGTGGCAGTGCTGTGGCTAGGTAGTTGGAAAGACTCTAGAAGATCATGGCATTCAGAATTTATTCCTTGCCCTTACTATGGACACTGGCAAAAGCACAGCACCCTCCCTCCTTCGAATTCTGGAATGGAAGTTGCTGACCTTGAGTAACAAAAGCAGCAGACAGTGTCTCATTCACTCTCTTGTTTCACCTCCCTCTACTAGATCAGCTCACAAGGGAAGTGCTTGGAGCTCTCCAAGTGCAATACTTCCACCTGCTAATCCTGCCTCTCCTGGGAGCCTAGGGCTGATGGAAGGACAGAGCCCACAGCAGATACCAACATTTCCCACCATGCTTTCCCAGTCTGCAAACCCCTGGGAGGAGACAAGCTGCTTCCCACCCAGGCTTCCCAAAACACATCCCAGCCAGGCAGGAGAACACACTGTACCCACACCTAAACCACATTCCTTTGACCACAAAGGAGGACTTTTAGACGCAGCACCAAGGGCCAGGTGATGGATGGGGTGTGCTTCCTCTCTGCAGTTCACTTCTCACAGTACCTTACCAGCCCTGACTCCAGGTCTCACGGGGCCTGGCATGCTCTGGGATACATCCCGTTTGTCACCTCTGGAGCAAGAATCCCATTTGTGACCTTCCCAGTATACTGGCTGCAACTTGAACTGCTCTCTTTTTACCTTCTTTTGCTCTCCTGATCATTCCCAAAAGTCTGGTCTTCCTCCTCCTCTTCCTCCACAGCCCTTTTCCTGCTCTCTCTGATGGCATTTAGCACAGTCTCCTTCGCGCACGGGTCAGGGCTGCTGGTGGCTGGGAAGGCCAGAGGCGAGACCAGCTGCTCTAGACTGTGGAACAGAGCAGAGTGAGGTGTGAGGCAGGCTGGGGACCCCGGTCTGATCTCCCCACAGAAGGGAGGACACAGCTGTCCCCTGCAGCCCTTCTCGGAGGTCTGGACAGCAGCATCCCCCCAGCGACATGGTAGCGCTCGGGATGGGATGCTGCTCCCGGGCACAGCACAGTCGGCCGAGGGCACCCCCCAGTATGTCCTGGTCCCCACCGTGCCTGATAACCAGGCTCCCTCAGGTGTGTCCCGGTCTCCCTCGTACTCACGCCGGAGAGCGGGCGATGCCGACGGCCGGCGGGGCAATTCTCACGGTGACGGGGCTGCGGAGCGGGCCGGCACGGCGGGCCCAAGGCGCGCTGCGAAGGGAGCCGCCCTCCCAGCGGGCGGCGGGCAAGCACAGTGGCACGGTCGGCCGGGCTTCAGGCAGCGGGTACCGGCGACGCGGGGCCTGCGGCCGGCAGCGTGGGACCCTGCGGGGACAGAGCGGGGTCAGCGCCTCCTACGCGGTCTGGGGCTTCCCCGCCCCCTCTACCGCCATCTTCCCCTTGCTTACGCGGGCTGGGGACGACGCGGCGCGGCCCTCGCGGCAGGGCCCCCGTTGGCGACGGCTTTGCCGGGCGGGCGTGGCGCGGGCGGGCCGGGCCACATGGCGCACCAGGCGCCCACCGCGCCCAGAGCCGCCGCGCCCAGCAGCGCTCCCCGCAGCAGCAGCCAGGCCAAGGCGAGTACCAGCGCGGCGGCCACGGCCAGCGCGACCCTCACGACCCCACCCCGCCCCCCACC
>VWZP01006989.1:16341-61855 GCA_013396995.1 Dicaeum eximium
CACGTCTCCCCCACCCAGATTCCAGTTTCCCCATCTCTACTCCAATCCACAGCTGTTTACCACCCCGATCCACGTGTCCTCCCTGTCCTGCTGTGTTCCCATCTTGTCTCTAACACCCCCCTACATCATTCCACCCTCTGTGTCCCTCCCTCTGCCCCTCCTTATGTCCCTCTCCCCATTCTGTCCCCTACAGCCCCCCTATACCACTCAAGCCTCTGTGTCCCACTGATCCAGTCCCTGTGCGTCCTCATGTCCCCAGGCCCAGCCCCATACCTGACCTGGTGTCCCATGTGCAGGAACCTGGGGGCACAGTCCTACCTCTCCCCAGGCACCACCGTGTCCAGCCTATCCTCTTGTGCCAGCTGAAGGGTGCCATTGCCATCATCCTGCTCTGAGGACAGGGCTGGGAACTGTGGGAAACTCTCCCTGGCTGGCTGTGCCCTTGGGCTCCCCAGAAGACATGGCTATCCCTGGGGATATCCCACCCCACTGCCAGTCAGCTGTGTCCTGCAGGACAGGGACCACGGCAGGCAGGGACAACAGCAGAGAAAATTACAGGGACTGTGGCAGGGACAGTGACTGCTGTCACAGGGCTTTCTCCATCCCAGGGGTCTAGGTGGCCCTGGCAGGGCTGGAGGCCACTAGGTGCTGTCCAGGGTGGGTTAACCATGCTCAGGAGGGGACATTCCCCTGAGATCCCTGTCTGTGGACTCCACGGGCCACCCAGCAGCAGCACCCAGTTGCCATTGCTCTGCTGGGGTGACAGGATGACCTGCATGGCCTCCCCAATGCAGCATCATCTCCCCAGCAAGGGAGGACAATGCCACCCATGCTCCTCGGGGCTGGACAGGGACCACATCCTGGTGCCCTCCCAGCAAAAAGAGGTGACACGCAGGGTGGCCATGGGGACACGCAGGTGTGGCACAGTGGGGGCAAAGGCTGGAGGTCATCACCAGGATACCACCTGGGTCACCTCAAGACCAAGTGATTTTGGGGGCTACTGGGCACATTGATGAGGGCAGAGCCCACAGCCCCCTTGTGACACAGGTCCCTGTGTCCCCCCCTAAGCTGCAGGGCTGGGCTGAAGGCTTTATTGAAAAATCCAAAACAACATGGTCATTATTATCATACAATGAAAACCCAAATCAACTCGCTCTGCAGTGGGGGGACACCCCTGCCGTCTCCATCATCAGCTGCCATCACTGGGAACATCGCACGGACCCTCTGCCCACGCCTGGCTGAGATACAAAAAGGACAAGTAGATTTGGCCGAAAGCAGTGCTGCTGTCCCCAAGCCCCCACTGCCACTGTGACCCCCCTGCCGCTCCCACGCCCCAAGGCCTGAGGTAGTTAGGTGTGCAGGCGAGACTCTCCCCAAAAAAAGTGGGGAGGGTTTTGGGGCTCCCTGTGTCTTGCAGGAACGGAATGGTTGGTATTGCATCTGAGGGGAGCCAACACGGGGTGAGGATGGGGAAGCAGCAGGCCCCCTAGGGGGAGGTCCAGGTCCCTCTGGCAGGCTGGCACACAGAGCAGGGGGTCCAGCAGCAGGGCCTGGGGGGGTACATGGGAACAGCTGCGTGGAGGGGTGGCAGCTCTGAGGCTACGGTGGTGGCAGGTCCCTCTGCTCCAGGTGCCAGCTGGATACTGACAGGTGGGCATTGCTGGAAAAGCACACAGTGACAGCCCAGCCCCTTCCCAAAGGAAGAAAGGCAAATCCTGTCCTCAGCACTCCAAGTGGAGGGACACTGGGCAGGGGCATCAGCAGGACCATGGGGGACAGGGACATTGCTGCATGGTCTGACATCACTGTCTCCACTGCAGCGAGATGAGCTGGTGGGCTGGAGGTGGCTGATGCCCCCTGCCCTCTGAGCCCTCTGCTCAAGGCACAAAGGTTCCCTGGCTGCTAGCAGCTCCACAGCCATCCCTGCCCATAGCCACACTGGTCCTGGTCCCCCTGCACCCAAGAGGGTGCCAATGACATGAGGGTGGCACCAAAGTGAGCAGGGACAAGGAGCTGCTTACTCTGGTCTTGGGATGCTCTGGTTTTGGGGCACCCTAGCTTTCCCCCAGATCCTCTGTGCTGCTGCCCTAGAGACACCCCCCGTCCCCAGGAGCTGGTGGCTTGTGCGGTGGCACTGTGTGGCTCAAACCCGCACCCAGCACCTTGCGGAGGGTTTATTGCTGGCATGAACACAGTGAACTGTCAAGGCAGAGCAACCCAGCTCAGAGGGGGGGCTTGGGAGGCATTTTGGGGACCTGGAATGAGGGACAGGAGCTCGTGGCAGCATCCCTCCCACTGCTGCCCCTTTTCTAGCTGTTCCTAGCACCCTGTGTCACCAGCCAGGGCGTCCCATGGGAAAACCACCTCTCAGCCTGCAGTGGCAAAGGCACTCGGTGTCCCCGCTGAGGGGGAACACACTTAGCACCAAGCCCAGCAGCACCCCAAAGGCTGTCCCCCACCCGGTGGCACCCCTGGGCCTTCAGCATGCTCATTCCCGGGGCGGGGGAGACGTTCATGTCGAGCCAGGGGCTGGATTAAGGCTGGAAAAGCAGTGAAAGGCAAGAGAAGCCCAACCGCTCCAAGAGATGGCTCTTGGAGTTCCCAGAATCTGTGCAAAAACAAAACTGAAGGGTTAAAGACCCCCGCGTATACACCTCCCCCCACCCCCAGCAGCTCTAATAAATACAGGTGCGGTTTGCGCCCTTGCCCCAGCCCTGGGGTCTCGCTGGCTTGGCTCTCGCTGGCTTGGCTCTGGTGCTGGAGGCGACTCCTGGGGGGACATAGGGGATGTGTGCTTCAGGGGGGCTTCTGCACCACTTCCTTGGGGTTCTTCTCAACAGACTGCACCAATCGGGGTCCCAGGGGTGTCCCCTGCAGGGTGCCAGGTGTCCCCTGTGGGCTGCTTCTACCACTGGGGCTAATCTGCAGCTATAAGTGGGAAGACAGGGTCAGGAGTTGCACTGTCCACTGGCATCCCTCTGCCCCATCCCTCTGGGACCACAGGGTTGCTCTAGCAGCACCTGAGCCCCGTGTCTGTGGACAATTCAGACCCCACATGTTGGGGTTTTTCCTGTGGAGAGACCCTATAGGATTTGTCCATGTGTGCCAACTATCCCCAGGCTTGTGCCAGCTGCAGTGAAACCTCCTCACTGCCATGGATGGCAGGCAGGGCTTTTCCACCCTGCCCCACTTTTTCTGGGACCAGCTGCCCAGCTGGAGCAGGGCTGGCACCACTCACCGTCCTCCTCCCAGCCCTCCGCCACACCAGCCAGCTCGTAGTGCTTCTTGCGCAGCTCCCCCAGCTTCTGCCGCTCCTTCTGCAGCTGGTTCTCCAGCTCCAGCACCCGCACCTGGGGACATGGCCCAGGACATGCCCACCCTGGCAAGGAGCTAGGCCAAGCACTTCTCATTCACACCTGTTATGCCCCCAATATCGAGCCCAAAGACCACAGAGGTGCATCCCACAAGTGCTCCAATGATAAGTGGACTTGGGGAGGGGATGGAGCTCAGGTGGGCACTGCCTATGCAGGCAGGTGAAGGTACAATGATCTGTGTGGGCATCCCAGGCAGAGGAATTCCTCAGAGCTGCTCCATGCCAGGCAGAGGTAGGTGCTGTGGGTAGCACATGGCAGGCAGGAGTGGCCATGGGCTGCTATGTCATGATGGGCACAGCATCGGGGAGGGATCGAGGACCAAATGCATGTGACTCCTGGGCAAACCAATCTGTTGCCTTCAAACCTTGGGCTTCGCCTTTGCTTGCGCTCCCTGGGGGAGCTGGGCATTGTGACCCCAGATTTGATACCCCACCCCAGGCAGCCCAAGGGAGACATGACCAGGTGTATTTCTCAAAACATGTGGGAATCTCCTACCTGTGAGTCCATCTCCTGACGCTTGATCTGGGTGAGTGTCATGCTGGAGAAGTCCATGCTATCTGTGGAGAAAGACACCACCAGCCCTAGTCAAGCTCTGCTCCCCCAGTCAGACCCCCTGGCAGCTCCCATGCTGCTGGCAGGGTCTGGCACCATGGGATATTCAGGGAGGGAGTGAGGGGCAGCCATGGGCAGAGATCACAAGGGCATAGCCAACCAAGGGTGGTGAGTGCCAAGAGCAGAGGTTTTGGGGCAGGTTTGTGCTCCAAGCA
This sequence comes from Dicaeum eximium, assembly GCA_013396995.1. Lineage (NCBI taxonomy): Eukaryota > Metazoa > Chordata > Aves > Passeriformes > Dicaeidae > Dicaeum > Dicaeum eximium. The sequence continues at coordinate 20,483 of VWZP01006989.1, forward strand.
TTAGGACCAGAGACAATAGCCTCAAGTTGTGCCAGAGGAGGTTTAGGTTGGATAAAAAGGAAAATTTCTTCATGAAAAGGGTTGTTCAGCACTGGCAGAAGCTGCCCAGGGCATGGTGGAGTCACAATTCCTAGAGTGATTTAAAAGCCATGTAGATGTGGCACTTGGGGACATGATTAGTGGTGGGGGAACAGTTAAACTCAATTGTCTTAAGAGAGCTTCTCCAACCTTAGTGATTACATGATTCTAAGATCCCTGCAGCCCAACACTTACCTTTCTCCTCCACCTGAGACTTCCCAGCCTTGGTGGAGGCCACCACACTGGCCGTGGCCTGGTTGACTCCCCGGGAGGCTTGCTGGAGCTTGCAGAGGTTGGTGCTGTCTTTGTCCGCCTTCACCTGCCAGGACAGTGAGGAGGGGGTCACACCCCACCAGGCGAGCAAAAGACCAGCCCTAGGATTTGGGGTGAGCGCATGGTGCCCCAGCTCACCCTGATCTATGGCCAAGGTAACAGCCTTGCTCCTACCTTGGAGGCTGCCACCAGCTGAGCGGTGCTGGCTGCGATTTCCCGGGAACAGACCATCAGCTCCTCGAATGTCCCCTTGCCTTGCACTACCAGGTCAGCAGCATCACTGCAGGAGAGCAGGGAGGAGCTGGAGCATCATCCCTCCACCCGTGCACCTTTCCCGTGGTGATGGCAGGAATCTACCATCCTCTCCCCACTCTGGTGACAGTGGCACTTACACCATGATAGTGGCACCCCAGCCCACTGCCTTGGAGGCAGAGATGAGACCCTCAGTCCAGCGTGAATTCTTGGCATAGAACTCCTTGGGGGATGCTGCACCCTGCCGTTGGTAAAGGCACAATTAGTTACCGGGCATCCCCACACCCCTGCTCTGGGGAGAAAAGGAGGAAGTCATGGTGTCACTCAGGATATGTGTGGGAGGTGGGGAGATGCTGAACTTGGGCGTTTTGGGGTCCCCAAAACGTGTGGGAAGGGAGATCAGGGATCACCATGGCACCCCAGGAACCATAACCATGGTGAGCTCCTGGGGTTGGAAAGGCAGCTGGTGGGGAAGTCCCAGTGAGACATGGGCTGGACCAGCATGTCCCAGCAAGTGTCCCATGACCCCCAGCTGGACAAGCGCCCCTGTCTTCATCCCTGCCCTCAGCCCTTCCTACATCCCTGCCTGCACCCTTGCCCCCACCCCTGTCCCAGCTCACCCGTCCACTCTCCACGATCTCTCTCTGGAGGTTCTTGGAGGCCAGGACCAGGACACGGATGGCCTGCATGAGGCCTGTGCAGGAGCCCAGGATTCTGCAAGACAAACACCACTGAGACCTCTCTGTGGAGCAGCTGCCTTGCCTGCAGCACTTGTCCCCATCCTGCCTGCCTGGCTCTGTCCAGTGCTCCAATCAACACTCACCTCTCATTAACTTCCAGTTTGACCCCAGTGTCACCAGCCCGTGCCTTGCTCAGCATCTCCTGGTTGAGGGGAGAGAGGCGGTACTGAGCCCAATGCGTCTGTCTGGCCTTTACACTGGCCCCAGCAGGCCCCCAGCATCGTGCATGTGGGCACCTCTCTGCTCATGGTGACCCTCACCTCAATACGGGCAGATGCTGTTTCGATGGCCGCAGCCGTTGCTGCCATCTCCTTGTCCACTAGGTCACCCAGCTCCTCCTGCTTGACGTCCAGACCTCTGGGACGCAGTTCCTGGCGACAGCATGGGATGAAAGGCACTGTCCAGGAGCACTACAGTCCCTCTGGTGGTACCTGCCATGGCCTAATCCCATCCCACTAGCCCTCCTGGGCCACCCACCTCCCCGATGGTGCTGATCTGGCCCAGGCAGGCTGTCACCAGGCTGCAGTCAGCACTTGCCACCGTCCCTGGGTCTTGCAGGGCGCTGAGGTAGCTCACAGTCTCACTGCCACACTGCTTGCACAGCTCCAGCAGACCTGTGTGGGCAGCATGGGGGGCTGAGGGGGCGACATATGGGGAGGAAAGGTCTGGTTCCTACCCACCGCAGCGTCCTGCCTATGCTGGCCTCTGCCTGCCCTGGTTTCTGCCCACTTCAGCACCCTACTTTCCCCAGCATCCTGCCATGACTCCTGCGCACCCTGGCCTCTGCTCACCCCAGCATCCTCTTTGCCCTGGTGCCTTCCCACCCTGACATCACCCCAGCCCCTGCTCACCCTGATCCCCTGCCCATCTTGGCCCCTGCCCACCCTGACCCCTACCCACCCCAACCCATCCTCTCCCTGATCCCCTGCCCATTCTGACCCCTGCTCTCACACAACCCCTGGCCTGAGGCAACACTCACGGTCAGCAGGCTCCACAGGGGCCACATGGGAGGTTGCACTGCCCTGCAAGAGGGTGTTGCTGACCAGGTGGGTGAACAGTGCCAGGCAGGGCAGCAGGGAGCACACAGCTGTAGCAGGACAGTGGATACAGACCTCAGCCCCCACCGTGCTGCCCACCTGCCCCACGTGCCAGGGCTGCCCCTGTGCCCAATGCCCAGGGCTGCCACCCCTCACCTGCGCCATCTGAAAGGTACTTGCTGTGTGCATCCCGCAGCCGCTCTGCACACTCTGAGGCTGCCAGAGTTTGGGACAGGAGGCAATCTGTAGGCAGACAGCAAGTAGCGCTCAGCTGGGACCACAGGGAGCAGGCAGGCTGAAATAACACCAGGTTTGGGAGCAGCAAGGGCATCACCTGCTGAGCCGGTGCAGCTGATGTGAGCAGGATCCTCCATGCGAGCCAGGGCATCCTGCACCATGCGCTCGGCCTCATGCGCAGTGCCTCGCAGCAGGGACAGCTGCTCCTCAGCCAGGCGCTGCTGCAGTGCCCACTCTGTGCTCTCCTGCTGGGCCAGAGCCAGGCTCAGAGCCCCTGCTGGGCCACCAGGCACTCCCTGCAACTGGCCTGCCTGAACGCCTCTGGTCTGACCACAATGAGGATGGTAGGACTCTCATGTTACCTTGTCTCTCAGCTGGGCCTGCAGCATCTCCAGTTCTGTCCTGCTGCTCTCCTGCTCGCGGCTGAGTGTCCCCCACACCTGCTGCAGCTCAGCCTGCAGAGCTGCCATCTCGTCCCTGTGCTGCTCTGCTGCTTGGCTCAGCCTGTCCCTCTCCTGCTCCAGGCTGGCAATCCGAGTGTTCTGCTCCACTCCTGCCTGGGGGGGCATGAAACAGCAGTTGGGGCTGTGCCAAGGGTGAACCTTTCAGTTTGGAGACTTGTTCTTCATCCAGGCTTGGGCCACCCCAACTGTCCCTGCTGGGTGCACTATGGCCTGCATAAGCACAGCTCTCCACACCGAGCAGCACTGATGATCCTATCTGGTGGCAACTGAGGCTCCTAGGGAGCCATTTCACTTTTATCAGTGAAAATGCATTTTTATCATGACTGTCACCATCCTGATGGAGGAGTAGATGCAGGGTGCTGCCTCTGCCCCATCCCCATCCTGCTGCTGAGTCTGCCCACCTCATAGATGGGTGACTGCAATTTCCTGCCAACTTCTGCCTCCTACAACGAGCCCAGGCACCCCTGCTGTCTTGCACAGCTCTGTAGGCATGGGATACCCTCTGGCATACCTTGCAGTGTGATGCCACACTGCTACCTGGGCTTACAGCAGTCAGAGCTGCTGACTGACCCTGTTCTTCCAGGCATTTTATTTCATGATCCCTGCTGCTAGAGCCCATCGCTCCACATGGTATCACACTCAGGAGCATGAAACCCCCGTGTGACATCAAACCCACTCAGATGTGGCAAAGATGATGACAGGGAGCTGGTTTTGAGGCCAGTGGTAAGTATCACCTCTCAAATGGTTAAGGCCTGGCTATCCAGCCCAGAGGGGTGCTAGGGGGCCCCCCATGTGCTCTCACCTGTGTGCTGGACTCCAGCATGCCCTGGAGGACCTGCAGCTCCTGTCTGCTAGCTGCCAGCTCCTGCTTCAGCGTCTCCAGCACCTCTGCCTGCTCCTGAGACTGAGCAAGGGGAGAGGTTGGCAGCACTGGTGCCCCAAGGGGAGCCCCTGCTCATCCCTGGTGTGTCCCCCCCCATCCCTATTCACCTTCCTCTGTGCCTGCTCGCTCATGCGCTGGAAGGAGTCCTCCAGCTCCTTCTTCTCCCGCTCCACATCTCCCTGGGCCTGCCTGGCCACTGTAATCTGTTTGGTCACCTCTGCGTTCTGGTGATGTCAGAGAATAAGCTGAGCAGCCCCTAGTATCAGGGAGCACAGCTGGGAGAGGGGATGCTCGGGGTCGTTTGGGGAGCCCACCTTGCGCAGCAGGTCAGCGTGGTTCTGCACCAGCTCACTGTACTTCTCCTTCAGTTTGCTGTACCGCTGCTCATTGGCCTGTGCCCGTCCTGCCACGCACACAGGGACACAGAGCTGAGCACCTGGGAGCCCCCACCCAGGGCTCACCCCCACCCCACACCAATGCTTGCATTCCCTGCTCACTCTCAATTTCCGTCAGGCTCCGCTGAGCCTTCTCTGTGTCCTCTCGCTGCTTCTTCAGCTCCTCCAGCTCTGCACGCAGGAACTCACTCTCGTCCTGTGCTTGCTGCTTCAGGTGCTGCTGCTCGGCCAGCTCAGCCTCCAGCTCGCTGGCATGGCCACGCAGCTGCACTGCACTCCGTGTGCTCTGTACGGATGGGTGGGGGCTGATGGCACTGTTCAATGCCCTCCAGGACCATTCAATGCCCACTGGTACCATCCAATGCCCACCAGTACTGTCCAGCTGCCCTCCCCATGGGTACCACCCGGCAGGCCCCCAAGTCCATCTGGGCAAAGCACAAGGATGCTGGGCAGTGGGCCTGAGCCCACCCTCCGACAGGGATGCAGCCCCCTGGCACACCTGGGGACCCCCTGTACGAGGGAAGTCACTGAGAAGAGGGCAGGACACAGATGGGGCACTGTCTCGTCCACCCAGGGACACAGCCATGAGCCTACCCAACATTCCATTCCCAGTGGGTCTCATCCTGCCCACCTGGTTGTCACCTACCTCAGCCTTGAAGTTCTCCAGCTCCTCCTTCAGGGCTGTGATCTCCCCATAAAGCTGCTCAATTAGCCGGTCCCTGGGAAGGAGAGACATGGGATACACCCTCAGTGCCACGGGGACACAGCCTGGGAGGGGACGTGTCCCCTGTGTCCCCACGGCTGCAATGCTGTTCCAGGCAGGGAGCTCCCAATACAATCTTGGCCATTCTGCAGAATTGCCAGGATTGCTTACTTGTCATCCTTGCTCATCCCGTTCTGGCTGTTGAAGTTGAAGGGGTCACAGCTGAAGGCGCTGCCAAAGATGTCATCAAACTTGTTGTCAAACAGGCTCTGTGGGGAAAGCAGGACAGACCTAGAGTAACCCCACTGCCACCTGGGAGCCCTTGTCCCTCCATGTCCCCAGTGTCACTCCCAAGCCAGCCTATGAGGTGCCTGGACACTGGGGCTGGTTCACCCCCTGCTTCCAGGACACTGAATGTGATGAACTTGATGAATATGGAGCATCTGTGGTCCATCCCTACCTAACTCCTGGAGGAAGAAGATCCTCAAAGCCATGTCACTGCATGCTCCTTCCCCATCCCACTCAATGCCTGAAGACAACCCTTGGTGGAGAGGAGGGTGAAGACCTAAAGGTCCCCATGGCAATGCTTGAAGCCAAACCTCTCCCTGCTCATCACCGGAGGGCACCAGACCACTGAGCAGCACTGGGAGAATTCAGGCTAGTTCAGCCCCAGCAGCACCCAGACAAGACACCCAGCATCCAGATGGGATGTGCAGCACCCAGATGGGACATCCAGCACTCAGACAGTCACCCAGCACTGACCCATCTCTCTCCAGTGACAGTCCCCAGTTCCCGAGGCCATCCCCACTGTCTCAGACCTTCACCGCAGCACGGACTTAGAGAAATAACCCCATGCTCAGAGTTAGAGAACCCCCACCATCCTCACCTGCGAGGCTGTGTCCATCTCCACCAGGTCTGTGATGTGCTCGTTGTCAGGCGAGGATGCCTCGGCGGGGATCACCACCACAGGGCTGATGTGCTCTGACAGTGCAGAGGCACGCAGGAAATTGGGAGGGTTCTAGGGAGGGAGGGGAGCAGGGGTAAGGGGGAAGAACTGGAACTGCTGCTGGGCTGAAGGCACAGCTGGTTGAAATCCTGCCCTGGAGCTGAGCTGGCCGTGCCTTGACCCATGAGAATGGAGGCAGGACCCACAGGGATGGAGTCAGGATGCAGAGGAATAGAATCAGAGCCCATAAGGATGGAACCAGGACCTGCAGGGTTGGAGCTCAGCAAGGGCTATGGATCAGTGAGAAAGGGGACCCCAGCTTCCAGACAGAAGGCAGTTGCATCCAGTTGGATGCCATCCAGTGAGGGATAAAAGAATGATCCTCAAGGCCCAAGAGCCCCATGCTGCCACCAGTCCTGAGAAGCTGGGCAAGGCAGCAAGAGGCTTGGTCCCTTGGGCCTTTTGCCAGTGTCCCCACTGCTGCCCCTGGGCACAGGGACAGGGAACATGGGGACTGCAGGGTCTCACCTCTGGCAGCTGCGGGATCTGAATCAGCCGCTTGAAGTACTGCAGGTTGCTGGAGCGGTAGAAAAGGTCCTTGAGCCTGGAAGGAGCAGGGAATGGTTAGGGATGGTTCTTGTCCAACTTGGACAATGCCTTGCCTGGCTCCAGGGGGTGTCACCTGGCCACTGCACTGCTCTGGAGGGAAACCTGTTTTGTGCTGCCACCAAGCTCAGGGCAAGTCCTGGAAGTCCTCCCACTGCTGGAGGGTTTATCCCATAAATCCCAGGCCTGATGGGCAGAGAGAAGGACCTGGAACTTAGCGACCTGGTCTAAAGGAGGGTGCCCCTGCCCATGGCAGGAGGTTGTACCTGATGACCTTCAAAGGTCCCTTCCAACCTAAGCCACTTTCTGCCTACCCAGTTTTCAGGAGCAGGTTGGGTTTCCTGCCTGGAGCCAACACCTTCACCTTCAGTTCCTGCAGGAGCATCTTCTCCAGAAGCAGGGTACTTCCCTCCAGGACTTAAAGTTTTGGGGAGGAGGGACAGTGCCCAGCCACACCACTCCTAGCTCCGACCTCTCCCAGTCACCTGAGCATCCCAGTCAGGATCGTGGCGCTGTTGATCCCTGTCCCAAAGTTAGTCTCTGTGTGGTCAGAGCACAGCCAGCACTGCTATCTGCTCTTTGCAGTTTGTGACCTTGAATCCAGCTGTCCCTCAGCACCATGACATCCTCACCTGGCACCATGACATCCCCTCCCTGCTCTTGGTGGCCAGTTTTTGTTTTGGTTACTCTAAACAATCACGTATCAGAGACCACAGCACATCCCTGCTCATTCATTTTTAATCTCAGTGCCTTGGGAGCACTCACAGAGCACCAATGCTCTGGGTCTGGGCACTTACTTTTGGAACTGCTCCAGGAAGCGATCCCGGTGGCCCTGCAGTGTATCTGCTGGCAGACCTGGAAGCAGCAGCAAGTAGAAATGTCAGTGTCTTCATGGATCAAGGAACAACCCATCAACACAGCCATGTAGAGATAGCTCTTTCCCAGAGATGGCCACTCTCTTCTGGGGGTCTGAATACTCCAGGCAGTGTCCTGCTGCAGGAGAAGACCACACCCCACACTCCCCAGGGCAGAGAGAAGTGTGGGCTGGTGGCTGCTATAATTCCAGATTCTGAAGGATATGGGTTTTGCACCTCCTTGCCATGGTGACTCCCTTCACCCCCCTCCATCAAAGGCAGTGGTGCTGGGGACACTTACAGGAGTGGAGCTTGAAGAGCAGCTTGACAGTGTAGTCATAGAGGTGGCTGCAGTCCAGGATCACCTGGATGAGTGGGGCCAGACGGCACTGCCCCGCTGCTGTCACCGACACCGAGCGCGACATGTCCAAAGAGCTGAACACTGCAGGGAAGGAGTGCAGGTTCAGATCCGGCAGCACCAGCAGCATCTGAGGGTGCCATGCTGTGTCTGCCAGATCCACAAATGTCATCCAGAGCAAGACACCTATTGGCCCTTGGGGACGCAGCCTGTCACCCTGGATCTCTCTGTGAGCTCAGTGGGAGGTGAAATTCCCACCCAGATCTCCCACCCAGGCCTGGGAACACTCCAGCCTGGCACCATAGGCCTCCAACCAGGACTGAGCCCCAGCCATGTCCCTGGGCAGAGCTAACATGTGAACCCTGTGCTCTGCCTGTCACTGTTGTCCCACTGGCCACTGGAGTGTGCTGGGTGTGCCAGAGGGAATATGCTCCAGCTTGGAGCAGCTGAAGACCATCTCGTTCCAACACCTTCCACTACACCAGGGTGCTCCAAGCTCTATCCAACCTGGCCTTGAACTGTTCCAGGGATGGGGCAGACACAGCTCCCTTGGACAACCTGTGCCAGGGCCACACCACCCTCACAGCCAAGAATTTCTTCCCAATTTCCCACCTAACCCTCCCCTCTGGCAGTGGGAAGCCATTCCCCGTTGTCCTGTCACTCCATCCCTTGTCCAAAAGGATGGTGCTCTTGGAGCCCCTCTTTCTGGTGCTCTTGGAGACCCTTTAGGCACTGGAAGGAGCTCTAAGGTCTTCCTGGAGCCTTCTGTTCTCCAGCTGAACACCCCCAGCTCGTCTCCAGAGCAGAAGGGCTCCAGCCCTAGAGCATCTGTGTGGCCTTTTCTGGACTTGGCTCCAGTAACCCCATGTCCTTCCTGTGACAGGACACCAGGGCTGGAGGCAGCTCTGCAGGTGGGCTCTTACCTAAGTGGGGCAGAAGGGCAGGATCGCGCCCTCACCTGCTGCCCACACTGGGGAAATCAGCCCAGGGCACGGAAGGTTTTGGAACACACATGGCTGCACCATGTTCAATTCCTCATCCTCCAGCATCTCCAAGTTCTTCCCAGAAGGGATGTTCTCCATCCCTTCATCCTTCAGCCTTGATTGATACCAGGGGTTACCCTGACCCAGGTGCAGCATCTTCCACTTTGCCTTGTTGAACTGTAATTCAGGTGAAGTGCCCATAGAAGAGCTGAGCTGTGGTGCCCTCAGCCAACATCCCCTGTCAGAGCCTCATCCAGCTCAGATCAGCCCCACGAAGGGGCTGGACTCCAGCAGATCTCTCACTCCACCCTGTCTAAGAGTAATGCAGGCCTTTACCTGTCTGGAAGAGGTTCAGCTCACACTCCAGGTAGTCAAACATCTCCACCGTCAGCTGAAAGCTAGGAAACAGAGTTGAGGATGGTTGGGGACTGTCCCCAAGGCCACTAGTGAGGAAGGGTCCTGTCCCTTCCCGGTCATGCTGCCGGTGGGGTTGGGCAGATCATGCCACCCACCTGCACCCATTCCCTCCCAGACCTTCCCCTGCCCAGCACTCACAAGTTATTGACGTCATTCTCCCCAGCCTCATCAAGCTGCCGGTCAGACATCTGCAGATTTCCAGGGAATCGGGGATTCTGTGGGGAAAACACGAGTCAGGAAAGGGTTCCAGAGGATCTCCTGGTCTGGCCACAACTCTGGGAGCACCAGGGCTGTGATCCTGCCACCTCAAAGTCAGCTCTTGGATGCGCCAGGGGAGTGATGTGGGGGAAAAGGGAGGTAGCACAGGGTCTCTGAACCCTAGGTGACCACAGCATCCCTAATCCACAGCATCTGTTCTATTTCCATAAAGAAAAGCTGATTCTCCCTGGGCTGAGAAACTTGCCAAGCACCTGCCCTGGCATTTTGGGGAAGGTCATATCGCACTTCCAAAACAGGGTGACTGGCACAGACAACAGAAGTTTCTAGAAGTTTTCCCCACTTTTCCCATCCAGGATAGCTGGGGGAGAATGGGGGGTGTGTGTGTCTCCTACTACTTGTAGTCCACCAACTCCCAGCCCAGCCGAAGGAGCCCAGGACCACCATGAATCCTGCCACCCATAAAGCATTGGTCCTTGGGCCATTTTTGATGGCCACTGGCAGCTTTGGGAATAGTTCATGGAGGCAGCAGGATGGCCGTGCTGGTATTTTACACTGGTACACATACTGGTGCTGTCACCCCAGTGCCCACCCCTTGCCATAGCCTTGGGGACAGGGACGGGCAGGCTTACCTTGGTGTGAAATTCCATCTTTGTTCTCAGCAGTTTGAGGTAGATGCTGCAGAGCTGACCGTAGCCCTCACTCAGGTGGCCCTGTGGGGACCCCAGCAAGCTGTTGAGATCCAGGGCAGGCTGTGGAAAAGCCTTTTTCTGCTGCAGAATGATTGACTCCTCCCTGATCTCCCCAAAACCACAGCCAAACCCTCCTCGCTGGCACCTGGATGCAGACTGGCTGTACTGAAGGGATTTGGTCAGACCTTCTCATCACCTTCTCTGCATGCTTCAATGCTTCATTTGACTGTCAGAGCCGAGTTTTTACTGTGTTTTGCCATAAAATAGGAAGGACGCATTTGATTTTGGTGGAAGGGAACACAGAACACAACTGAAACCCAGCCCAGGTAGGTGGTAACAGCCACAGGTCTGCCACAGCTGTGCTCTGCTTCCTGGGAGAGGGAACCCCCCAAGCCTACACCCCCCGGCCTGGCCAAGGCACCCCCGGGGTCTCCCCACCATGGCTGACAGGGTTGGTCACTTACCCACATCCTGCTCATGTCACTCAGCTCATTCTTGTATCGCATGGAGTCTTTCAGGACCTGAAGGAATGATGGTGACAATCAGTAGGCAGAGCATCAGGACACGGTGTTCCCTACTTGAAACCAGGAACTGGGGACAAATGGGAGGTCTTGATGCATTCCCAACCCTTTACTGCTGCCACCGGCCCTGGGTGCCTCTGCTTCCCCAAGAAGGATCCTTGCTGATGGCTCCTGCACCAATGCCATTACCAGGTGCTGAACAGTTTCCTCTGGCACTGCTGATGGCACTGGGGTTTGAGGCACACGGGGTTTTGGGCAGGGCAGCACCAGGAGCACTCTGGCACCCAGGATTGACCTGCAGGAGGGCACTGACCCTTTGGGAGAGCTCTAGCACTGGTGTCCACATAGGACTGACCCCCAGGAAGGCTCCAGCCCCTACTCAGGATTGACCCCTAGGCGGCTGATGACCCTCTGGGAGGACTCCAGTCCCCACCCCAGGACTGACCCCCCAGAAGGACACTGACCCTCCAGCATCTGCCATCACCCAGTGCAGCCCTGCAGGGGAAAGGATTTGGCCCCAAGGTGAGCTTTGGGCACTCACATTGGAATGTCCATCCCGGAGGAGCTTGTGGAAGACGTGGCAGAACTTCCAACAGAGCACGGCATTGCCGGACAGCGGCAGCCGGTTCACCACTGACCAGAAGGTCTGTGCTCCCTTCTCATGGTGCGTGCCCAGGATGCATGGTGCTGGTGGTCAAGGAAGCACTCCTCTGCCCTTTGGTGATGGAAAATGGCCACCCAAAGACAGCTGCACCCAGAGCAGCCAGGCCACCACAGGGAGGTAATGATACCCAGTCCAGGCATATGCTGTCCCCAAAGTGGCACAAACCACCCCCTCTCCCCCAGCCTTGCTCTGGGAGCACCATGGCACATGCAAGGCTCAGGCTGTGCCTCTGCTGAGCCATCCCAGGTGCCCGGCTAGGATGCTGGGGATCCACTTTTGGTGGCAGTATCCCAACCTTCTGTGGGCACCTTCCCCTCCTGCCTTTTCCTGGGATGGCAGTGCTGGGAGCACCAGCCTGAGCACCTACCAACATTCAAAGGCTGTGACAGCAGCAGCAGGGACCCCATGCCATACTGGAAAAATATCCAATGTTGCTAATAGCCCCCAGCCTCCCCAGCACCCTGGGCACCTCTCCTCACACAACCTCTTGATGCTGCCTGTTTTCCAGGCAGCCCCAGCCCCCCTCCCACACTCCTTTTCCCATAGCCAGCTTTGAGAAGGATATTCCTGGCATGTTTCTCCTTGACAGCCACTTCCTGCGCATTAATGGCCTTATTGATGCTGACGGTCTGCAAGAGAGAAGTGATTGCAGGGGGGGGGAGTGTGATATGGGAAAGGTCCCTCATGTCCCCCCCTTGCTCACTGAGACCCTCCAGTTCTACAGTGGCTGGGTCCCATCCAGGTCGACAGTCCCTGCTTGTGCCAGCTGGATGCTGACCTTTCCCGGATGCCTTTCTGGGATGCAGTTGGCATCCACCAGGTTCAGCTGCTGCCAGGACTCATTTACTCAGGATAATAATGAAGCAATTAAAGCGGTGCCCACAAAGAACTCTCTGCTGCCCTCAGAGTGTTGGGACAGGCAGAGGGAAGGCAAATCCCTCCCTTGCCCTTGGATTGTGGGCAGTAGCTGGTGGCTCCCACCCCACTTTTAGGGGTGCTGAATGGGGAGGACAATTTGGGGGGGCACCAAAAATTGGGCAGTGGGATGGAGTGGAACCCACAGGCAGGACTTGCTATGCAGGTGTTGAGGACCTTAGGGAGTCCATGCTGAGGAGCCTGGGCACAGCCAGCCACCATTTATCCTATGGAATGCAGTGGCAGCCACTGGAAGCATTTTCCAGGCAAGATTTTTAACTCTACCCCATTTCTGATCCTTCACAGGAACTCAAAGATGCCAGCTCAGGGTCATCCTCTCCCCAAGCTCCCATATGACCAAGTGTTCCTTGGCACCTGCTCCATGAACAGCCCACTGCCAAGGGAGGAACCGTCTGGCTCAGCACTGCCAGAAGTAGCTCATTACTGATATAAACCAATTAAAGCCGTGAAATTAATTTCAATGCCTTTCTCACTACAATCCTTGCTGCAACCCTGCTTCCTAGCCCTCTCTGAGGTGGCCCCACATGGCTTCATCTCTATGGACCCTGGTGAGTCTGTGCTGAGCGGGGCTGGAGGGGCCCACAGGAGCCCCAGATGTGGTGGAGTTCAGCCCATATCCTCCAGGAAGTCCCTCTGCCACCAAAACATGTGCCACCTGGAGCAGGAATGATGATGGCCAGAGACAAACGAGACCCCACCCACAGCTGCACCCTCAGCCCAGCATCCCCAGCCCAGAGTCAAGCACCCCTTTAGTTGAAACTGTGTCCAGATGTCCCAGTATGAGCCAGTTCTGCTGCAGGGATGCCACTGCTCTATGGTGTTTGCAGCCCCATCCCTACTGGCTCTGGGTGATGACCATGGAGGTGACATGGGAGTTCATCAGCAAGATTCAGGAGGCTCATGTTGAGGTGTCAGGGGACCTGAATTGCCAGTTGCAAGACACCCATCCCAAGCACCCAGAGCACAACCTGGATCTCAGCTTGGTTTTTTAAAGGAGAGCTGAAAGGAACACCACCAGTGGAGAGACCCATCCATCCCTTCCTGAGGGGCTGGATGGAGACAACAGGCTCCCAGCACATGAGGACAAGAGTGGGAGTCACCTCTGCAGCTCTGCCTGTCCCAGAAGCCACAGCCCCTTGTCAGGAAAACCATAAAATTAAATTCAGCATTAAAAAACTGTTTGGGAAGGTGCCTTTGCCAGTCTGGAGAGGAATGCCCATGTCTTGGAGGCTTGGAGCAGGATGCCTGCATCACAACATCCATCTGTCATGGATCCAGCTCCAGGGGCAGCTTGTCCTCATTCAAAATCCCAGTCTTCAGCCCTAAACAACCCAAGACTCTCAGAACAGTTGTGATGAACCAGCCAGCACAGTGAGGAGTGCCAGGATCAGCATTTAAATGCACATTCCACCTCAGAATGGAGTCCTGGACCACAAGGAACAAGCCAACTGCAAAGCCAGAGCTGGGGAGCAGAAGCTCATAGCCAGAGGCAGGATGTGGGCACCACTCTCCAGAAGGTGCTCCTGCCATCTCTGAACAACCAGAACAGGGGTGGTGTCTGGAAGGAAGCTGTGCTGCATCCCTGAGAAAGCTAGAAGCTAGAAATGGAGCTCCCAGTTTAACTGCTCTTTTATGCCAGCTTTTCCCAGCAAAGCGAGGACACTTTTTTCCAACCAAGGAAGCCCCAGTGACCTCCAAGAGTGAGGAGACACAGCGGGACCAGCAGCCCCTGGTTCCTGGCACGGACCAGCTGGAGCTTCCAGCCCCAAGTTCCTCAACTCCATTTGAAGCATGCACATCTGTCTGGAAGGCAGACAGGTTTCCGAGGAAAAGCTGGATCTCACTTTCTGGGTGTACTTGTGGACACCCCACTTTCACACTGCAGCCCCAGGAGTGCAGGGCAGGGGTCCCATCCCGGGAGCCACTTGGGCATGCCCAAATTGCCTCATCGGTGTCTCTGGCAGTGCCCACATCAGCAAACTGAGGGAGCACAGAGCAGCAGCAGGGGACCAAGGCTAGAATTGTCACCTCTGGGGGACAAGCTGGGTCAGGGAAGGTGATTTGGCTGCAGAATTGGGTCAGAGCAGAGGGAAATTTGGGGCTGCCTGGACAGCAAGCCCAGATCCCTTCCCCAGAGAGGGTCTTTCACCTTGACTCAGAGGTGCTGCTCCCTACCACCATCCCACAATTGCAGTTGATGGAATTTTAATTTAATCGTGAGCTTCCAACCTATGAGGGTGACTTCTGACCCACCAGGACACATCTGGGCAGCACTGCCGGCCCTGCTCTGGTTGTGTGAACAGGGCAGGGGACATTGGGGACATGGGGCAGCCCCACACCCCACCCTGCTGCTGGGACAGGAAACCCTGGAGTTTCCTCTTGTGCAACGGGCCAGGTGAGAAGCAGAGGAGAGTCCAGAGGGGTCCACTGCATATGGAGAGGTGTGAGGCTGACACTGCCATCCGGCCACCCCTGCTGAGCCACAGGGCCAGGATTGAGCTCAGTGGCGCAGGACCTGGGGCAGGGCTGCGCACGGGGCTCTGCCAGGCTGGGGAATGGCTCCACAGGTGCTGCAAGAGCTGGGAAGGACACCGGGGCTGGGAAGACTGCAAGGGCTGGGAATGCTGCAAGCACTGTTAACTTTTCAAGTGCTACTTGAGCAGGGTGAGAATACCCCACCAGCATCTGCAAGGAAAGGCACAGGCCATTTGGGAAAGGAGCAGTCCGGGACTATCTAACCCTAATGGCATCTTTCCAATAGTCTTTTCCTCCCTCTGCATCATCAAGGGGATTCCTAGAAACCTGTGGAAGGTCTACGGCCTGACAGGCCACCATATGGCTTGACAGGCCACCATAGCTTTGTCCCACAGGAATTCCCAACCCCTGATCCAGCCCAGACCTTCTCATAAGGAGATCCCACAGCAGGTCAGAGCCATCAACAGCTCTGTACTGGGGTGACCCATGGACCAGGTCTCACATCACCTCTCCGGGCATGTGTCCGCAGGCTCCAGACAGAGGAGCCCAAAACTGCATGGAGGAAGAAGGTCAGGATGACAGAGGCTTTCTGAGCCCTGACACATACTTCCCTCTGCCACACACACCCTCACTCCCCACCAGTTCTCCCTAGATTACTCTCTGAATGCAAAATTTCCCATTTGGAGGCAAAGTGCCAAGCTTGGCTCAGGAGCAGCACAATGCCTTCCCGCTTCTTTCATTTCCAAAAAGAAATGAGTGTTGATTAAAGAATCCAGAGCTACTGCAAATTATTTGGAGAAACTGAGTAAGTTGCAGTGCAAATCCTCTTAGTAATGCTCCCTCATTTCTCCTTAATTCCTTTCTATAAATGGAGAGCCAGTATGAAGCATACCTCCGTAAAACTGCACACAAGCCCTGCAAGACGCAGGAGCTTTGGAGAAGGGAGCAAGCAGGAAGACTTGACTACAACAAGCCTGGAAGAAAAATCCATGGGCGTAATTGAAATGCAAATCCCAGTAAAGCAAAGCTTGGCTTAGGCCCTGGAGGTGTGCAGGACATGGGAGGCAAGTGAGCTCTTCCAAGGGCACATCTCTCTTTAAACATCACCCACCTCCAGCAGCTAATGTCAAATCCCAGCCTCAAGGGGCTCAGGGAATGGTTTTGTCCAGCAAAATCCTGGAACAAAGCCAGCTGGATAACACCTGGGGTGGCCAGTGCTCCACTGAGGACTGGCAAGAGCTCCTGGGGACAGTTGGGGTGGCTGTGGTCCCCCCATGCTGGGCACCTGTGGCATGAGAGCAGCAGCAGGAGCAGGCTGGCTTTGTGCCTGCCAGCAGCTAGAGGGAAAGTGAGGCAGGAAGACAGGAAAGCAATGCTGGCAGGCCTGGCCAGCCACATGGGATGTAAAACCCAGGGATATATTTCTATGTATTGGATGGGAGGATGCTCAACCTGTCTTTCTGCTCAGTCCCATAGGCTTCTTGGGAGCAGGAAGTCAGGAGATATGAAAAATACCTTCCCACCACTTAATCCAGGCTATTTGGCTGCATCTGCTGCTGAATCAATGAGTTTGGAAAGCAAGTGCTCAAGTGCTCCTTTCCTGGATGGCTACATCCTGGAGCTGCTCTGGGGATGAAGCTCCTTGTCCAGGCTGTGTGAGCATATCCCAAAAGATGCTGCCGCTCTTCTCACCTCCTGCTCCCTCAAGATGAGAACAGTTCCCAAAATGACACAAGTCTCAGATTTTCCACTGCTTGGGCCATAAAAACAACTATTTTCCTCAAACCAACGACATATTCCAGTGACAGAGACCCCAAAACCTCACTGCATCTATTGGGGTCACTCCCAGTGGTGGTGGTTTCAGATGTCCCTCTCCAGGAGATGCTGATGCCACCAGCCCAGATGCCAGTAGGAGGAGGACCAAGGTGTCCAGAGACAGCCCTGAACCCCAAGTGATACCAGTGTAGGTGTTTGGGGTCACCTTGTCCCACAGCCTGCACATGGAACACCCCAAAACAGAGTCACTGGGCAACAAACTCTGTGAGCCATGCTGGAATACAATGGCATCACCATGATGCTCTTCTTGGGAGAGACCTTGCTCTGGCATTGCTGCCTACAGGTCTGCTCTCCTGAGGCCAGAAGGATGATGACTTCACATCAGTTACATCACCGGCCCCTCTGGCACTCAGCAATGCCCAATAAAGGAGTTTTATGGAGCTCTTCCAGCACAGGTGGAGTTTCCAGGGGGAAAAAACACCTGGGCCAGGAAATGGAGAGGTGGTATGAGGTTCAGAGGTCTCTGACCACAAGGAGACATGCAAGGCTGGAAGCTGACGCCCAACTCCTAACATGCCTTTGTCTTGAGAGCTCTAGTGCTATTATCCCAGTAGGAAAACCAAAATAAAGTTGTAGGATGTCTATTATGTCCATTTGGAGTGTTCCTGGACAGCCCACTCCACCAGCTCCCAGCTCCTCCTGAGGGTAGCAGAGGTTGGGATCTACTGAAGGATGCACCTATGAGCTGTGTGTACAAGGACTTGACCCACTGTTGGCTCTTCCAGAGCCTCTAGTGAAAATTCCAAGTTCCACACCAACAGGAGAGATGGAGTAGGATGAGACACTGTGATCCAATTGCTCCTCCACCTTTGAGGCAAAGGAAAGAAGGAAGACAGCCAGCCAACCAATCTGTGGTGGGTCCCAAGGGCTCCAGTGAGACACTCGATGCCAGCAGGGGAGAGCTGGAATGATCCCAGGGAGACTTTGGCTTCCAGAAACAAGAGTTCACCACAGTGAACAAATCACTGCTCACCACAAGGAACCAGCATCCAGCACCTGGAGCGCTGGGCAACTGGCTTTCTCCAGCCATAAACAACTTATACAGTTTAATTACTTGAACATGGAATTTTAAAATCCAGTTTAAGGAATGTGGACTTTTCCAATACACACATAAACATTAGCGGAAAAAAATTATGGTAAGAAGCAATTTTGGAGAGAACAGCTGGCAAAAAGCAAAGCTACAAAATCCAGACCTCACAGGGACCAACTGGGGAAGCTGACACTGAAAAGTTCAGAGGCCAGGCTGCCGCTGCCTGGCACTTCCGACCCCAGAGCACAACCAGAGCCCATCACAAGGTGCTGGATTTGAGGAGAGGCAGAAATCTAGGAGGACCTCCAGGATCACCATCCCTCCATTAAAACATGCACATCCGCTCATTATTCTTCTCACTTAATTACTGCTCAGGGCACTCCGTCAATCCTGCCTCACGTGCCCAGCTGGCTCAGCTGCAGCTGGAGCCTTTCCCATGAGCTGCCCCGATAGCCAGGCTTTTAATTTTAAATTAATGCAAGGGATTTTATGCAAGGATAATCTCTTCCAGCAGTGGTGATTTCTGTCTTGGGAGGGAGTGTGGTTGTGTCTGACAGGGTCAGCAGTCCAGGAAGGTCTCCCACCACCTTCAAACATTGCTGAAACATTCCCAGTCACGCTGATCAGAGTCTTCTGCTTCCCAGCAGATGCAAATATTTGGGCATTTTTTGGAACAGGAAGAGATAAAGGAGGATTAAGGATTTGGGGAGCAGATGCAAGGAGCTCATCCAGATGGGCATTTCTATGATCAGCTGCCATCCAGGACCCACCTTTCTTGGGAAGCATCACCCCAGCAGGAACACGGCAGTCCTTATTGCCCTAGCAGTATATTCCCAAATTAAGCTCAGATCTAGTGTTGGTGGAAATCGTTCCTTGCAACGCTTCTGGGTGAGCAGCAACTCCCGGGAGCAGGATGGGGCATCCCTCTCCTGTTACCCCCTGAGGACGTCTGGATCCTGCAATGGTGCCAAGAGCAGCCATGACCACGTGGGCTCAATGCTGCATCTGAAGGACCTGCTGGAGCACCGGGAAAAGCCAAATCCCTCTTCCCAGGTGAGCAGCTCAGGGGTGAACATGCTCCCTGTAGGAACAGTCCCTAAAAACCCACTTCTCGCCCCAAACTTGTTTCCATTCCTTCTACCTGGGCGACGGGCAGTCCCCATGAGCCGGAGGAGCTGTGACAGCAGCACTGGGCACGGGGACACAAGTGCGTGGAGATACAGGTATGTGGGGACACGGCAATACGGATACATGGGGACACGGATGCATGGCAACACCAACGCTCGTGAGGACACGGGTGTTCGTGGCACGGCCTGAACCCGGCCGAGCCGGGGACTGGGGGAAGACGACTCACAGGGGCGTGTGGGAGCGAACCCGCCTCGGCCGCAGCCGCNCCGCCACCACACGAACCATCCCCGCTTCCCGCGATGTTCCTCCGGGAACTGCCGGTATCGAGGATAACGAACTTCCCCGGGAAGGAGTTTCCCTGGAAGCGAACCCTGATTCCAGGAATGAGCCCGGAAGGGGCGCGCGGGTACCCGGGGAGTGGCCGTGGCCGCGCACTTACCACCTTGCCCAGCTCCATGGCGGGGGCTCGGGGCGCCGGGTGCCGGCTCAGCGCGGCGCGGCGGCGGCGCCCATGGCGGCGGCNCCGCGCCGCGCCCGCTTCGGGGCAGCTTCAGAGCACAGGAGAGGATGATGATGACCAGAGGGTGGGCGGGTAAAGATCTCCGGACCCCTCGGCGCAGCCCCTCCAGCCCTGCTGCCCTGCTCCATCTCCTGCCCCACTGCTAGATGCCTGCTTCATCCCCTGCACGCCCCCACCCGATCCCCTGCCACACTGCAGATCTGCTGCCCCATCCCTGTCCTCCCGCCCCATTCCCTGTCTCATCCCTTATACCACCTGCACCCTCCTGCTCTATCCCCTGCCCCACCACTTGACCCTCTACTCCACTGCCAGACCCCTCTTACTCCCTGTCAGCTCCCTACCCCTTTGTCTGCCCCTTGTCCATTCCCTGCCAGCCCCCCTGTTCCATCCCCTGCCCCAGCCCTGTGCCTGGGGGTGAAGCTACACCGGTGGGTCTGTCTGGAACCTGTGCAGGGTTCCCTTGTTCCAGAGCCTACTCGGCTGCTAGCATCTTGGTTCCAACAGCAAAAGCAATTAAACCAGCATGGTAACAAGCCCCTGGCCTGAGTCTGTCCCACGGGCAGGAAGGAACAGCTTGTTGACCATGATGACCACCCTGCCGAGGGACAGGAAAGCATCCAGGCAGGAGGATTTTGTTTTTTCCCAGCTCTTCTTTGTGCTCAACAAACATTTTCTGATGGGAGGCACAAAAGAAACCCAACCAATTCTTCTATCACTCAGTGAATCTCCTAAAAGCAACCCCAAAGCACTTCCCGGACCCTTGGCTTGCTGGAGGAGGAGATGCTTCAGAGCCCCAAGAACAACATGCTGCTGCAGGGCTAGCCCAGCCAACACACTAATCCCTCGGGATTACTGCAGTCTAGTCACGGCTCAGCCAATTACTCCAGGATGGTGACTTGGCCTCTCTTAATGAGATAACAGGATCCCACACCCCCAAGGGGACAGAGCACTGCCACCCCTGCACTCTCTCAACACTCAGCTCCTCAACCACCCAGTTCATCCCAATGTTGGGGGAGCTTTTAGGGCCAAGTCCAGGTTGTGTTTTCCTCAAGTGGGTGTTAAAGACCCTGTGAGATCCCTGGGATGGACAGACAGATGGACGGAGCACCGCTCGACAGCACTGCTTGTCTCAGAGCACAGAGCTCACAGGTTTTTTGCTGGACTAAATGTGTTTTGATAGACCAGATGGTTTCAAGCAGCAGCCAAATTCCTTCAGGAGCAGAGTCTGGATGCTGCTCTGAGCCTGGGAATGAGCATGGATCAATGTTCTGCAACCAGGGCAGGCACCTGCTCCTGTCACACGTGCTACCTTGGGGCCAGGTTTTGTGCCCTCCCCCAGTGAAGCCCCTCAGCGAGCAACCCTCAGCCGTGTTCTAAAACATGAAAAGTGAGAACTTGGATCCTCACTGTGCAGCCCACCCCCCAGCCTAGTGTTCCCCCCAGCTTCAAGGGATCCTGAAATTGATTCTCCCTTAGCTGGGTTTAGCATCACTCTGAACTCAGTGGCACAACCGCTGCTGCTTGCTGCCTCAGGACATCCTGGAGGTGCAGCCCAGAATTTCCAGGGCATCATCTCCAGAGTTACCAAGAAGCCAAGCCACAGCTTCCAGAGGCTTCAGTGCTGCAATTAGCACTTGGTCATCAAGTATTAATGGCTCATTTGCATGAAGAGACCTTAAGGCAGGTATGCAAAGAGCACAGCCAAAACCAAAGAGGATCTGGACTAAACCCAGTCCCTCCCACATGCACAGGATGGGTGGGACTTTCTCTACAATGCCACTTGCATGGAAAATATTCTCTAAAATAATAAGCAGGATACATCCATTTTTTCATAGTTACTGGTGACACGCTGTCACCAGTACTACCAGCCACACAATGCTACAGCAACCTGCTTGCAGCCATACCAGACTGCCCACCCCCCACTCACAGGCTTTGTGCTCCCAGCATCCCTACTCAATCCCCCAAATTAAAATCAGCTAATCACCATTAACCTTCTTTTTCCAAATCAAGCTTTCAGACCAGCTCCCCCCTAAACAAAGTGCTCAGCTCAGGGGGAAGGTATCCAGGGTCTCCTGCAGAGCCAGGACACCCAAGTATTTGAGGCCACAGCTGCAGTGTGGGCTCCTCATGGCTGATCTGCTCCAGCAGCTGGCAAAGCCCAGAATTTGGACACCATCAGGAAGCACTTGGGGCAAAGACAGACAGCTCAAAATCCACCTGGCTTCACAGCATGGTGGGAGCTTCAGCCAGGGGGCAAAAATCAGAGCCAAGGCAGCTCAAGGAGAAAATCTGGAAATTAACTTAAAAGCAATTTTGGGAGGGTCCTCAGAGCAAAGGGAAACCCTAGTTCCAGAGAGGCCAGGAAAGCTGGAGCATGGAGCAGGAATGACAGCACCCAACCAATCCAGGGCTCAAGAAAGGCTGGTGCAGCCTATGGGGACAAATCCCACCCTTTCAGGGATCCACTGAGGTGAAAGGAATTTCATGCTCTTCCCAGGGGAGTTCCTTGCTGTAGTTCACTGCATCACTGTGAGGACACAAGAGTGAAGAGGCATTCCTGCCTCTAGGGTGTTCTTGGGTTATTCCCAGGTGCTCCCGTGAAGAGCAGAGTATCCCAGTCAGATGTGCAAAACCACATGCTTCATCCCAGGCTCCAGCAACCCTCTCCAGGGCTGCATCCTATCTCAACAATTCAGGATGTGCTTGCAGAGCACAAGCCTCTTCAGTTGGGATGGAGAGAATAAGGAGGGATGCACTGATGGGGCTGCTGCACAACTGCAGGGCATCACAGGCACTGCCTCCACTGGGGTAGGAAGGAGCCTTTCCCACAGAAAATAGGGAAGGCAAAGTGAGGGCTGCTTCCTTGGAGGACCAGGGGGGGAGGCAGCTCCTTGCTTCTTCGCCCTGTCTTCTGAGGGCCTTCATTCATCATTCTCCAGTCTGATCTGGAGAGGTGCAGATCCCTCCTCTCCCCCTAGCCCTACTGAGCCTACTTGGTGCTTCACTCCAAGTCCCTTTTCTCCACCCTGGAAGCACCCTTCACCCTCCTGGGGCTCTGTGACTCTCTTGCCAGCTTCCAGGATGGGATGTGTGGTCTGGATCACGAGGATAAAAAAAGATGTTCAGCATCTTTCCCCACCTGCCGGAGGCTCTGCAAGCAGCTTTTAAACTCTTTCAGCAATCACCTCTCATTAAAATGATGGGAATTAGGGTCAAAAAATGTCTCAGCAAGTGTGGCCTTTTGTCATTGCAGCCTAGAGAGGCTCCTCAGAAATGCTCTCTAAGGCTTTGGCTTTTCTTGCTTTTACATCTCTGATTTCTGTTGGAGCAAATCTCAGCCTGAGCTGATGCTCAGGACGAGAGTGGGAAGCCTGGGCCAAGCTGCTCCAGGGAGCATTTACATGCCTCTCAAAGGTCTCCTTCCCTCCTTTTTCTTCTCCTTCTTTTCATTTTACCAGGTCTAAAAATACTTCACTAAAAACCCTCTTCCTCTGCAGCTGCCTCCCTCCTGGATGACTAATAATATCTGTTGCTCCTTCTTGATCTTTCTGTATTTCCCAAGTCTTCCCCAAGGGAAGGAACCAAATCAAGGCTTTGTTCTCAACCAAGTCCTTGGATTCAGACTCCTAAATTCATTTTCCTCAGAGAATGGTATTTTTTCCCAGCTCCTCCAGTGTAGCAGCAATTTAAACCCACCTTCCCAGCTCACACAGCTAATCCTGCTCCATGGCTTACACCTGCCCAAAGCTGCTGAAGCATTGTTCTTATATGGGAGCGCCAGGATCCTGGCATTTTCAGAGCTCTAGAGAGACTAGTAGGTTCACTGGGAAAACCACCAAGCACTTGGAAAACAATTTATTGTCTGTTTTTTCAGGTTTCAGTTCTTTCCAGCAGCTTTCTAGCCCTGGAGCACTCCCTTGGGGTATATGCTGAGGAGGCTGGGTTACAGTGGGTTTGGTGTCTGGTCCTTGGAGCTGGATGAGCAGCACTGGCTGTGTGACAAGCTTGCATTTTAGGAGAAGGGGGTGAATGCTGGGCACTGGGGGGTGTTTGGAATAGTGGGACTTAGTGGGGAAAAAAAGCTATTGCCACCGATGTGGTGACAGTAAGGTAGGTTTTTCCTCTAAGTGGGATGTTAGAACACTGTAACAGGGATTGGCTTTCCTGCACTGCTCCATGTCTTTCTAAAACAGAGCCTAGACCTGCACCAGGCACTCTCTCCACTGCCAGCACCACATCATGGATTAGTCAGGATACAGGGATGGAACAGCACTGGCAGGAGCTGGAGATGTGATGAGTTTCTCTCCAGTCAGATACTGCAGTACAGCCAAATCCCTCAGGGTTCAGCCCACTGTCATTTTTCCGAAGAGATCCATCAATGATCAACCTTTGGAAAACCCTCAGGCTAACACTGCTGATGTAAAAAATGTCCCCAAATGGTCACAGTCCTGGTGAACCAGCTACTTCCAGCCCCAACCTTGCACTGCATGGAGGCAGATTTAAAGGTTGTTTGGCTGCTCCAACACTTCTGGAAATTCCTCTGGCCGACTAATGCCCAAATACCTTTGCAAATCTTTATTTAGGAAGAATATCCGCTTGGGAGCAGTGCTTAAAAAGCTCAAGGCCATTTTCAAATCCTTGTAATGCCACAGTTTCCTGGACATGTGAAAGTGAGAGGAAAAAGCAGATCAGGCTGAAGTAGGCATGGGGCCAGGGCTAGTGGCTGTGCCCATGGCTGTGCCGGTA
This sequence comes from Dicaeum eximium, assembly GCA_013396995.1. Lineage (NCBI taxonomy): Eukaryota > Metazoa > Chordata > Aves > Passeriformes > Dicaeidae > Dicaeum > Dicaeum eximium. Next base: position 44,473 of record VWZP01006989.1, read on the forward strand.
TGGAGCAGGCAGGAGTAGGCAGCCCAGGGGTTATTTCAGCACCAAGCTCCTCCAGCTGCTTGCCACGACTGGACCAGCATGGAAAGCAGGAAGGAGAGCAGCCCTTCCACATCATCCCAGGCTGGAGATCTAGAATGGCTCCCAGAGCAGACCACATGATCCCCACGGACAGAGAGGTGCGGGTGAAGCTGCTGCTAGCCTGGTGTGTGGGCAGGGAGCCAAGCTCCACTACCCCTCCCGCCTTTACAGGAAGCCACTTGGTTGAGTTGTCAATATAGAGATTTTCTTAAAAAAAAAAAAAAAAAAGCCGGGTACACGGTGCCATTATTGATCATTTGGTATTTTTAGCTCCTTGTTCAATCCATCCCTGTTGGTGTTACAGCAATCACACAGCCCTGTGGAACACGGCTCAGTGGGGCTGCTCCAAGGTAAGTGGGAGCTCAGAGAGCAGCAATACAATACCAGCTGGATTAAAAATGCAAGAGGGAAAGAGCAAGGTGGGATAAGTAACATCCTCCCCTCTTGCTGCTTCCAGCTTCTGCCAATATTCCAAGGAGGCAGGTAGATAGATCCTCCTATCCAAACCAGAGGCAGGTGAAACTCCTGTTTCCTACCTGGTGTGGAGGGTGGGGAACCCATAGAAAGAGTAAGCTGAGTGGTGCCATCAATGGGTTGGAGGGAAGGGAGGGCATCCAGAGGGAGCTAGACAGGCTGGAGCAGTGTGTCCATAGGAGCCTCATGAGGTTCAGTCAGGCCAAGGGCAAGATAATTAACCTGGGCCAGGGTAATCCCTAGTGCCAGCACAGACTAGGGAGGTCTGTGGGGACCCCAGAGGTCTGTGAGGATAAATACCCTCAGCATCTCTCTCCACCCATGGGCCTATTTACCCCCACCAATGACCCCCAACACTGTCCTCTCGTCTCCACTTGCAGGCCTTCCATGTCCTGGATCCACCGATTCCATAGTGTATTCCATTCAGTGTATTCTACCATCACTGATTTCATGGATGGATGGATGGATGGATGGATGGATGGATGGACGGACGGATGGATGGACAGAGACGACCCTGTAGAGGACTGGGGGATTCTGGTGGCTGACAAATGGGACATGATCCAGCCATGTATGCTGACAGCCCAAAAAGCCAAGCGTCTTCTGAGATCCCCAGGAGCTGCCTGCACCTCTGGGGTCCCAGCACAGGGCAGTGATGTTAAACTGAACAAGGGTGGGACTGCCGCTGGTTCTTTTCCACCTTTCGGGCACCATTTGTTGTTGATGTCTCTGCTCGAGGGGTTTCTAGTTATGTTGGTTTCAGCCCCTCATGGATAAAGACTTTGACTACATCTATCAGAAGGCTTAAGATAGTTTATTTATATCTGGCTACATGTTCCAGGCCCAAGGCTTAAAGCCTCGTATAATGCAGCCTGGTACAATGCTTCTTTACAAAGCTTTGGTGCAATCCTCGTACGTGCCTTCTTCTCAGTGCCTAGTACAAGAATTCCCCAGACCTCAACGATAACTCTATATCATTGGCTGAGAGAGAGATAGAGAGAAATACACCAGATGTGTGGCCTTGAGCAGGACACAGCTTAGAGAGGTATGTTTATAAAATCTCTCCCTGAGAGAGCAATGTCTTTCCTGGGAACAAAACCTAGCAGGCCTGCAGAAACCCAGAAACCATCAAGACAACAGGTGGAGTCAGGTTAGACATGGGGAAGAAATGTTGGGCCATGAGGGAGGTAAGGGGCTGGCACAGGTGAATCATAGCAGTGGGATGTAAACCTGCACACTTAAGCTCCATGTGACAACTTGCTCATCATGGCAGATGTCTCCTGGGTCCCCTGTGAACCCATCCTTACATGCAGGTTATCTGGGAACCCTTCTGGGAACCCCAGGCTAGCTCTTCCTTTGCACATGCACAATGCTCTGCTGTGGTGTTGCTTCCTTCTCACCTCATGTTGACACCACTGAGATGAGCCAACACCCAGAAGAAGGAAACAAGTTCAGCAAAGAAGACAGCTACAGTGGGAACTGGCTCATTCTGCCATGTCTGACCCTCGTGGCTCCCTGGGCTCACAGAGACCAGAGCTCCAATGTCACCCACCACCTTGCAACCCCCTAAGTTTACAGGGGTCAGTGTCCCCAGCAGCTCTCCCCATCCATAGAGATATTTACTCCCAGCCATGAGTCCACTGACCCACCCATCAACAACCCCTAACTTTGTCCCCCTTTCTCTACTTGCAGCCCTTCCATATGTGGATCAGTATCACCAGTGACTCAGAAGATGGTTGATAAATCATAGTATCCCAGAAGGATTTGGGTTGGAAGGGACCTTAAAGCCCATCTCATTCCACCCCTGCCATGGGCAGAGACACCTTCCACTATCCCAGGCTGCTCCAAGCGACGTCCAACCTGGCCTTGGACACTTCCAAGGATGGGACAACCACCCTTGCAGGGAAAAGTTCCTCCCTAATACCCCACCCAAACCTACTCTCTTTCAGTTTGAAACCATAAAACACATCTCCCACTCATTTCCTTTTAAAGTTGCCAAGTTCTGCCCTCAATACTTCGTAAATGGGGAGCTGAGGCTTCACACGAAGCACAGTGCCAAAACACATTCAGTGTCTGCCCTCAGGTGCTTTCCTCCCTCCCCCAAAGCACAGTGACATCCTCGTGAATCTCCAAACATTTGCCTTAGGTGATCCTTCCATTGCCCCATCAGAGGAATCACTTTAAGTATCTGCTTTTGCTTGCCCCTTGAATTGAGACAGCAGAGCCTGGCAATGCCAAGTGTGACACTCAGCTCAGTGCCCAGCCCATAACCACATCCCAGGAGCTTCCCAAACCTTCTCCTGAGCTTTATATCCAAGCGAACCCGGACAGAGGAGCAGGAGGCTGTGTGGATGCTCCAGTAGAGGCACACACACCTCAGCACTTCCCACAAGTCCTAAAAGTGAACAGTTTTGTTGCAGATGCATAGCAAAGGGGGAACAAACTCGCCTGAAATGAAACCCCTGGATGCAATAGGTTGGGAAATGCCACAGCCCATGTTTTCCCTGCACCAGACCATGTCCTACAAGGCCAGCCCCTGGCCGGCCTCTGCCTGCAGCCCTCTCAGCAGTGCTGGGGCTGTGGGGGGGATGTGGGTGCTGTGCCTGCCTGTGGCTAATAGGCAGCAGCCGAGGTATTTATAGGAAATACGCAACATACTTCCAACCTGGGGACAGCTTCCAACCCTGAGCTTGTTCATATTTAAGTGCTGTGTGGTTGCAGGGGGAGGTCGGAGCAGAGCAGGCAATGCTGGCTCACAGCAATGCTGCCACCTCCTAGTGCTCCCACAGGTTTGGCTGCTTGCTTTGGCCCCAGAGGCCACTTCCCAGCTCTCTCCCCCCACCCCAGCTACCAAGACCCCGTCCAACTCCCCACGTCCCAAACAGCTGCTTCCCAGACGGGCCGTGGATCCCTGTGCTCCGGAGAGCCACGGGTTTGCAGAGGGACCAAGGGCTGGTCTCCCTCCCAGCAGACCCAGCAGGATTGGGGTGCCCAGTTCAGTCTAAGGGGAAAATGTTGGAGCAAATAGGTGTCCAAATGACAGCTAAAAATGACATGGTCAATTCCCTGCCTGGCATTCCCTCATATGCACTAGCGTCAGGATGAAACCCCGTGGGTGAAGCTTGAGGGCTAGAGCCCCTGTGCTCTGGAGCCAGGCTGGGATACCTTGGGGCATTCACCTGGAAAAGAGAAGGCTCTAGAGAGACCTTAGAGCCCCTTCCAGTGCCTAAAGGGGCTCCAAGAGAGCTGGAGAAGGACTTTGGACAAGGGCTTGGAGTGACAGGACAAGGGAGAATGGCTTCCCACTGCCAGATGAAGAGTTAGATGGGATACTGGGAAGAAATGCTTCCCTGTGAGCATGGTGAGGCCCTGCCACTCGTTGCCCAGAGAAGTTGTGTCTGCCCCATCCCTGGAAGTGTCCAAGGCCAGGCTGGGTAGAGCTTGGAGGAACCCGGTCTAGTGGAAGGTGTCCCTGCCCATGGCAAGAGATGGAGTGAGATGGTCTTTAAGGTTCCTTTCAACTCAAACCATTCCAGGATTCTCTGCTATGTGAGTTCAAGTTTTCCTTGTGCTCTTTTAATAGTCCTTGCTCCTGCATCCAACACCTGTCCAGCGCCTATGGCTGCTCCTGCACAGATGATGCTCCCACAATAGCCCCATAACTTTGCCTGGCTGAGAGCACCTGGGCAGCTGCCTGCTCCTTGGCTATGAAAAGGCCCTGGGGAGCTGGCAGGGCTGGAGAAGGGATCTCTGCTGCAACCAGGGTGGGGCCCGAGGTGGAAAAAACCCTGCACATAAAGGAAACTGTGTTTCATGTGTTATTGCTGCCTGTCTGAGATGATTGAGGAGGGAATAGCAGGCACGATTCCATACAAAAGCCTGTAAAATCCCTTCCTGAGATAGAAATATTTTGTTTTCCTCATTTTCCTTGTGTGGAAATAAACACCAGTAACTGGAGCACTGCCAGCATACTCTGGCTCACCCAGCCCAAGGAGAAGGGTTGCACTGTCCTGCTCTGGCCAGCCCCAGCATGGAGACTGGAGGGGCACTATGAAACTCAGCTTTGGGTGTGGAAAACATGCCTGTGCCTACCGGAAGCATTGGGAAAACGGATGGGAGGCACTGGGAATAAGCACAGAAGGCAAGAAGCAGCTCCATTGGGAGCTTTTCTGGCAGCAGGGGATGCCCCTGCGCTGGAAGCCACTGGTTCCCCATGGCATGGGCAGCATCCCCCACGTGTAATTCCACAGTGGAATGGGCTGGGCGTCGAGGGCTGTGCCTGCCACTCTGTTCCCTGCCTCCTCTGACCCTAGGACCAGGTCGATACACCTTCCACAGCAGGATGAAGGCGGGAAGAAGGGCGCCTGAAGGGCTCTGCAACCCAGGGATGCCCCTGCTAGAGTTCATCAGGGCAGAGGGAAGGGCAGCCCGAGGATTTCCATGTTGTTCCAGGAAAACAGGGGGTTTAATGTGGGATGGAAATCTCTGCTCTTGAATGCAAATCACGGGAGCACACACAATACCACTGACGCTGGAAGAGGGGCATATGGGACACCCAAACATGAATAATTGGCTCTGAGAGACACTAAACACACCCAATTTCCTTCTTTTCCAGCAATTCAGCAGCTGTCAGCCACTGCCAGGCCAGGCCAGGCCAGGCCAGCACAGGGCACCCTGGTCCTCACACCCCCACCCCACTCCCCCACCCCACCCATGGCACATCCTCCTACTAGAGACATATTGCACTGGGAGGTGACAGGGTTGGGTGGAGTGACACAGGGAAAACGCTCCTGGGACACAAAAGCCATGGGAATCAGAGTGGCCTTGGTGAAGGTGATGGATGACTAAGCCAGGCACCAGCCTGAGGACCTTGGGAGCTGTACCCAGTACTTCTGTGGAGAAAATCCTTTGTGTTCTGATGATGCTCAGGGAATCAGGATTTTTTTTTTTTTTTATTACATCTTTGGATAAATAAAAATGTGCAAGGAATCTGCTGTATGATATTATCAGAAACAATGCAGAGAGCCCTGGGCACGGCTTAACCCCCATGATCAGTTCCTTTGCTGTACTCTGGTGAAGCAGTGAAACAAATCCATGTGGGGACAATCGCTGGGAATTTCCAAATGCTGCTTCTTTCTGGAAGAGCATATTGAAGCTAAAGACAGGACCAGGAACATCTGCAGGGGAGAAGCAAATATCCAGGTCCTGAAACACCCAGGCTGTGGGACCAGCTGGGGATTGCTGTAGAAGGAGCTGAGCACCATCCTTACCCTCCAGGGCTGGGAAAGATGGAAATACCCATGAGAAGAAGAAGCAGAAGACCTCAACCACGGCTACACACCCTGTTCATGAGATGCTTGCCATTTCCCCAAGCAGAAATCACAGCACTTCCTGCTGCAGCTGGAAAGAAAGAATCCCTTGGAGGTGCTGGGACTGGGTACCCAAATTTGCTTATTATCCAATGAAAGGGCCTGACAGACTCCACCCCTCTGACAGGAATCCATAGTTCTTAGCATTCCCACAATGTGAAAAATCTCTTTTCCCTGCTGATGGGAAGAGAAATTGGATTGCAACTACTCCCAGTTAGTGAATCTCCCAGAAAAGGAGGGGAAAAGGTTAAAATTATAAAAGTTTAAAAATAAAAATTATAAAATTATAAAAAGGTTAAAATTATAAAAGATCTAACAGGGACACTGGCTAATCATCATTTCCATGTGATGGCTGATTAGAAAAAAGATCAGTTCAGATTTGATCTCAGATTTATTTTTCCCTGGCATGTCTCATTCCCAGCTCACAGAGATGCTGGTATACACACCTGGCACTGTGGAGGCTGATAGACATGGGGCAGCAGGGACCTAAAGTGGTTCTGTGCAAAAAAACTCTCAGAGGGGAGATTGCAGCTAGGGTATGCCCCACAATGGTAAAAGTATTAAGGGATTAATGGAAAAGTCCAGATGTGACACAGTTAATTATACCCTGCTCCTATGGGAGAGAGGAGCCGACCCCAGGATGCTGTGGATGCTGTGCCAGGACAGCTCTGTCCACATGCCCCTGCCCCAGCATAGCACCATAGCCAAAATCCCAGATAATAATGGGCTGGAAACCACAGGTTTTGTCCAACAATTTATTCTCTTTCCTTTCCTCTGGTTTATTCACATCTGTGCTGCTGCCAAAGCTTTGCTTCCCTCCCTGTAGGCAGAAATTGCAGGATATTTAGTCTGAGCTCTTTGCTCACCACTCAGAAGCTTTGGCTGGTACCTGATTGCTCCTCCACCCCCCAGACATTACTAATTCCTCAGGGAGTTCTCCTGCCAAACCAGCTGTGTTGAGGGGTGAAATCTGGGGGTTACAGAAAACACAGGCAGGGCTGACAGACCCCATTTGCTGGGAAAATCATCCCGAGGGGGCTCAGTGGCTGGTGTGAGAGCACTGGAAATAAGGCAAAGGAGAAAGAAGACCCAATGTGAATGGAAAAAATGTGGATGGTTCCCAGTTCCGTGCCTGTGGCAATGGGAGTCTTCAAATTTGGACATTTCAGCTGAAAAAAATAAAAAATCTGGAATGCAGTAGCAGAGAGCAGCCCTATTTCTAGCTGCAACTCCTCCCTGTGTGCTTGGCCTCCAAGACAACTCAGAAACTCAAGGCACTTCTTCCTGAGCTATAAAAAGAGCTGGAGTGGGACTGCAAGAGCCAGGAAGACAAATAAGGGAGTAGTTTGCCCTCCTGTTGAGGACATGTGTAAAGCCAGAAGAGGGTCTTGCTCAACCCACCTTTTGAGGCGCCCCCAAGGAAGGAGAGTTGTGGGGCATGGCAGAAATTCCAGCCTGGATCCCACTCACCGAAATGTTGTCTGTGCCAAGTCCCAAGGTGCCCCACCACCTCCCACCCCTCCTGTGTGAGGAGAAGGTCTAGGACTGGCCCCATCCATCACCCCAACACAATGCTGGGTTCCTTGTGCTTGGGGAGGATCAAAACAACCATGGTGATCAGGGACAGAGCATGGAGTGTCCCCTGGGACCACAAGGTGGAAGGAGCTCCACTAAAACGCAGCTCCCACTTCCTCAGGCTGCAGAAAGGGTTAACAGCCTCACCCAACACCTGCTCCATGAATCCCAGCAGGACAGAATGGACTATGCAAGTTCCAGGTGACCATAAAATTCAGCAAACTTAAGAATACCCACCTTTGCCCTCTCCAGACAAGTATTTACCTCTGCAGAAACAGCCAAACCTTGCAGACTGTTGGAACATTTCATTCCCATTAGTGAAGTGCACAAAACATTCCTGGATGGAAAAAGACCACGAGGTCACTGACTAGGACCAGCACCACCAGAAGAGATAAGGTCTTCAACGGCTTCACTGACTTACTGCAAAAGAAGCATCTCTTCTGGCACAGCCATTCCCAGCCTACACTGACTTCTTTAACACCCAGAAAGTCGAAGTCTTCCTCTGCCACTAATTCAGCATTCCGTTAAAACCTCAGAAGATCTCCTCACACCACTAACTGGTGCTGTGGGACTTTCCTCCTGAGCAGTTCCAAGTACAGTAGAGCTGGACTGGGTGGTCCATATGGATCAACCTGAAGTTGGCACCACGGTTCAGGATGAGACGGACAACAGAGGACATCACCTCAAGCTGAACCAGGTGAGGTTCAGGTTGGACATCAGAAGGAATTTCTTCATGGAAAGCATTGTCCAGCATTGGAAAGGGCTTCCCAGAGAGGTGGTGGAGCCCCCATCCCTGGAGGTGGCTAAGGAATGACGACATGGCATGCAGAGCTCTGGGTAGGGTGACAAAGTGGGAATCAGTTACAGGCTGGACTTGATGACCTTGGAGGTGTTTCCCAATCCAAAGGATTCTGCGATGCCCATGGATCAGCAAGGTGAGGTCCAGCACTGATGTGACCTGCTGCCAAGCTCACAGAGATGCCAGAGTGCTGACCCATGCTTTATTCAGTGGGATGCAGAGGTTGCATTTAGTTCATTTAGAGATGGGATGCAGAGGTTGTGGATGAACTGTGACTTCACCAGGATCAGGCTGGGGATCTGAGGGTCATATCTGGCTTGTGCAGAAGATGCCAATTGCTCTTTTCAGCAGTTCAACAGAGCCCTCCTGTGCCCAGGTGCCTAATCCCAGAGAAAGATGTCCCTGCCCATGGCAGGGGATTGGGACCAGATGATCTTCGAAGATCCTCCAGCCTAACCCCAATGTTTTAAAACAGTCTCTTAGCACATGGAGCTGCCTTTTGTAACTGCGGAATCTCAGTCCCTTTTTTGGTGGGACACTTCTCCAGCGTGCCAAACCTCACACCAATGGACAGCACGTCCTAAGGGTTGGTTGAGGTAGTGCGATGAGGATGGGCTCAGCTCTGTATCTGCTGCAGAATCAGACCCTGGCTATGGCTTCCAACAACATCTTCAGGCTAACACAGGGTGTCAGTCCCCTCCATGGGCTGGGCTGGGTATGTCCATCAGCTTTGTCCTGTAGCCTGTGGCCTCCAGAGTGCTCGGCAGTCACTCACCGATCCCCTCCTGCCCCTTGGTCATGCCAGTTTGGTGCTCCAACAAAAAGGTGCCTTTGCTCCCACCAATGCAGAAAGTACCAGTCCAGTGGTACTTTGTGGACTGGTACATTGTGGACTGAGGAATCAGGCAGCTCCAGAGTTGCTCTAGCTGTACACAGCTCATAGGGAGGTTGCCAGACTGGTTTGATGGTTTGGCCATGAAACTCAGGTTCAACAGGACCTGGGGTTGCCCCAATGTGCCATACTCGAGTCTTGAGGTGAAGAAGACCCTTTGTTCCTTGGCAGTGGAGCAAACTAAGAAAACCCTGCTGAGCTGTGGCTACTTTATTCCAAGACTTCCATAATTTTAGATGCTATTTTTACCTAGTCTGACTGGTAGCCAGCTTTATGTGATGACAATAAATCCCAGTTTAACACCATCAGCCTGTGCCCTTCCTGGGTGGGTGCTTAGTCCTGTTGTGGCAAGTGCTTGCCATGCAGGAAAGAGGAAACTTCCATCAGAGAAAGGGATCCTTTGGAAGAAGTGGTTTATCTTGCCAGGGCCAGGTTGAAGACTTGCTGCTTATTGTTACCATTTGTCTCTTTTATTAGAATAAAAGACAGATAGGAGCAGCTCAGAACTCTTGAGAGAGCCCATGGCATCACGCATTATTTGAATTAGTAGATGCTGGTTGGAAAAGTTATTTCCAGTCATTATGTTCACATGGAAGTGAACAAGAATACAGGGTTTCATAAGTGCAAATTATGTTGCAAGGTGCTTTCGCCAGAAACTCAGGGAAACCCAGGAATCCCTTCTCCTCCTAAGAGCCCAGAAAACAGGGGATGGCATCAGTGGGGAGACCTCAGCAGTCATGGCCCACTGGATCTCCTAAAGAGCACAAGGAAAGCTTGAACTCACATGGGAGAGAATACTGGAGTGGTTTGGGTTGGAAAGAACCTTAAAGATCACCCGGTTCTACCTCCTGCCATGGGCAGGACACCTTCCACTAGAAGGAAGACCAGGGTGCTCCAAGTCCCATCCAATCTGGCCTTAGACACTTCCAGGGATGGGGCAGACACAACTTCTCTGGGCAACCTGTACCAAAGCCTCACCACCCTCACAGCTAGGAATTCTTCCCAGCATCCCATATCTATCCACTCTCTGTCAATCTGAAGCCATTCCCCCCTGTCCTGTCAGTCCAGCCCCTTCTCTGAAGTCCCTCTCCAGCTCTCCTGGAGCCCCTTTAGGTACTGGAGGGGCTCTAACATCTCCCCAGAGCCTTCTTTTCTCCAGGTGAACACCCTCAGGTGTCTCAGCCTTTCTCCAGAACAGAGGGGCTCCAGGCCCCAGCACATCTTTGTGGCCTCCTCTGGACTCGCTCCAACAGCTCCACTTTAATTCCTGGAATTGTCCAAAGCCAGGCTGGACAGGGCTTGGAGCAACCTGGTCTAGTGGAAGGTGTCCCTGTCCATGGCAGGAAGTGGAACAAGCTAAACTTTAAAGGTGCCTTCAAACCCAACCCTCTTGGTGAGTCCATAATAAACTATTCAGTGTCTGTGTACACCTTTGAGAAAATAATTCACCTTTCTACTGTGGACTGGGATCATTTACCCTGCCTATGGTTAGCTCAGAACAGCACACAATGTATAATTAGTCCAGCTGGACTCGCATATCCGGGCTAAAACACCAGCTGTGCTGCCTGTTTCTGCTGTCACCCAGGGAACAGGCTGTCCCCAGGAAGTTTTCTTATTTGGTGACTGCAAAATAAATCAGCCAAGCTGGTGTCAGGGATGAGGGCCAGGATCCAGCCCTTCCTCCAGCTCTCATGCTGCTGTATGACCTGAGGCTGCTGACCCTCTGTCCCAGGTCCAGAGAGTACAGAGCCAGCAGTGGGTGATGGGATGAGGACGGGCACAGAATCCAGGTGCTGGAGCTTGTGCTAAAGTGCCATGTGCCAGACAGTGCTGGAGCAGGTGATGGGATGAGGATGGGCACAGAATCCAGTTGCTAGAGCTCACTCTGCAGTGTCATGTGCTGGACAGTGCTGGAGCAGGCGATGCTTATCCTGGCCGCATGTCACATACATGGGATGATGCAATGAGCTGCAACGGGCACTTTCTCCCCATCCTTGGACTCTCAATCTTTCAGCCAAAATTGCCCCTCCTGCAGCTCCAGCCCCTGTCCAGAGGTTATTTCTTCTGGGAGAGCAAAGCTGGGATGAGTCACACCCTCCTCATGACAGGTGCCCACATCCCATATGCCCTTCCCCACTGTTTTCGCTAGACTTGGGTCATGGCCAGAGGCAGCAGAGGGGACCACACAGAGTCCAGAGTCCTCTGATGGGGAATTTAGTGAAAACCCTGCTTTCCTGGCTGTTTCTCCTCAGCTCTGCAGATGGATGGAGTTAAACTGGATAAATTTCAGAGGGCAAAAACCCCCCTGCACTCCTAGCATAGGACATCCTCAGTGGGAAGTACATGCTGAGCGAGAGGGAAAAGGATTTTTGGGGCAGCAACATCCCGCAGCAACCCTGTCTTCCCACTCGGCCACTGGTGTAATTCAGGGCAAGGCTCCTCCTTGTCACTTGGTGGTCCAAAACCATCATGTTTTCCCAGCTACAGAAGCTCCTGGACTCGGTGGCAGTACTTTCAACACCAAATCTATTAATCCTCCTGAGGCTTAGCTGCTTCTGGAGTCCATCCCCACATTAAAAAACACATATATTTCTGCATCTAAAATAGGTATTTCTATATCTAAAAAAAACTCCTAAGCCCCTCCATCCCTGTGTGCACTAACAGGAAAAGCAGCCCCATATCTGGTACAATACAAACTATTTTCTTTCCCCGAGGATTGAAATAAGTTTCTAAGAGGGACTCTCTGAAAAGAGATGACTCATTACTTTACTGCTGAAGCTGCATTCAACCCCCAGCACCTCTAGCTCCCAGTAAAAGCCAGGAGACTGAAAGCACGGGGGTTCACACAGCTCAAAACCCAGGAGCTCCTTTTCCTGGAGATGAAAGGGCCATGAATTAATCCTCTGTATCACCTACTCCCTCAGGATGGACTCAGCTGCAGTCAGCCCTCGCTCCCCACAGCCAGGAGCTATTTTTTCCTGTTCTTGCTAGTGTCAATATGTTTCTTTAAATATCTTTTTGGAGAGGCTGTATATATATAGCCCCACTCTGGTGCTTTGAAAGGAGCCTCATTTCCTGTGTAAGAACTGAGGCTCTTGGAAAAGCCACTGGTGGCTGCAGCATCTGAACCACAAAAATTGTTTTTTTCAGTAGTAAATGGTATTTCCTTTGCAACTGTGAGTTGGACTGAGCTGGGTCTGGTCTGAAATCAGCTGAGTTGCTGTGTCTGGAAGATACAGGACCATATTCCCAATTATAAGAATGATGGGAGGAAAGGATTAATTGCATTGATGGGACTGTGATGGTGGTCCAGAGGTGGCACAGCCCATGGTACGGACAAGATGGACACAAAGCTACTTTTAACCTGCATTTGGCTGTGAAAAAGTTGGGTTCACCTATCAAAATGATTTATTAACTGACACTGAGGGAGAAAAAGAAATCCATTTCATTTGCACCTGATACTTCTTCTCTTGTACCATCTCTCTGCACCTGGTTTTAGAAAGGCTCCTCCAGCGGCAAGGTAGGAAGCAAAACTGATTTGCAGCCCCTGAGGGATGGCTCATGGATACTAAGGACCTTAAAATCTTCCTGATGAGATGTGGCATCAGCTGCATTCAGAGTTCTGCATCTCCCTGACATGAAAATGCCATAACTTCACACTGGGAAATCCTTAGCAGGAGGGTCTGACATCCCCAGCACCACCCTGGGGACTCTGATGGCAGGAGTGGAGATGTAGCCAGCAATCACCTTCTGCTGCAAATATGTCTTTGCAGGGTGATTTCTGAGTCATAAATGGCTTTTATTGTTGCACACAGTCCTAAGGACCCAGTGTGTAAATGTGCCAGAAGTAGTGGTGGCTGTGGGCAGCCCAAGTGGTCCCTGTTCCCCTTTGCTACTCCCTGAATTTCCCAGAAAAAAAACTGCAGCCAAAGAACCTAAAATGTAAGGTTTTTTAGATTTTCTGCAGGAATTTTGAAGAAGTGTCTCCTCCCAGCCCTTGCCCTTGTCAGCATGGATTACGCTGGGAATTGTCCCTATGGCAGGGACCATGCTGGGCATGCAGCCTCATTGGCTGGTATAAAGCCCCAGCAGCCATGAGCTCTGGGAAACAAACATGGAATTTCTGTAGCTCCTCCACAGCTCCAGGCACTGTCTCCAACTCATGTTGGAGCACCTAAGGCGTGCCTGACAAGCTCTCTAAACTGGAGAGAGAAAATTATGGAAAAAAAAAAAAAAAAAGAAAAAAAGAAAAAATGAGTGACAAAGGGAATTGCATGGAGCTGAAGCACAGAGGAAGGAAAAGCCAGACAGGGCCATGCTGTGTCATTAGTCCGGAAATCAAATGAGGAAGATGAAATCCAGCTCGTAGCGATGTGGGGAGCCGGTGCTGCTCCACCACCCTCTCCACCCGGCCCTTCCCAGGAAACCATGAGTCTCAGGGGGAGCCTGTGAGAGCTCCGGGCCCATGGGGCTGTTGCTGACACAAGGAGCCAGAAGGTTCCAGGAGCAAACCAGTTCCATTCCTACCTTTAGCAGTATGAGTAAATAATTGATGTCTGAGGTAACCTGAGCGGGAAGCTGAGCAGAGCCCTGCACATGATCCTGCATCCAACTTTACAATCTGGTGGGTTTTCTTCCTGTAAAATCCCCTCAGACATGATCCTTGGTGTTTATTTTCATCCCTAAGCCATCTCCCACATGTTGTTCCCACTGTGGGCTCATCCAAGTCTGCTCCCACTGGTCCCACTTCTCCCCTGGCTTCTGCCTCCATTTCCCTTCCTCTCCTGCAGTACGTCTGGACAGCTCTGCTTCACTGGTACTTTCCATCCCCAGACATGGAGCAGGGCCAAGCTGTCCCCAGCTCCCTCTGCTGCCATCCGTCCCTCTTCACCCTCCCCATGCCTTGTCCAGGTATATCCCCAGCTGCTCCAAGCACATCGTCTCCCCAAATCATCAGCTTTTTCCACCAAAACACCCCTACTGCCCCTCCAGCCTGGCTGCCACCTTTCCTCTGTGCAGGACATCAATCCCCCACGTAAAACCTGAATGAAGGGCTCCATCCAGATACTCCAGATGCTGCTAAGGACCAAATTCTGTCCGCTCTTCAACATATCGGTACCTCTTCCCAGGAGCCACCTGCAGGGACAGACCCTGTCCACACCTGGTGTCCCTGAGTGACACGGGAGCAGAACCTAATGTGGTGACTGACTCCACTAGCCAAAGAACCACTCCATGTCCCCTCCAGCCAGTGAAGACACAAGCTGTGTGTGCCCACGGCGGTTCCAAGGACAGGGTGACACCGTCCTGGGCATGATGCCCAGCTGTGTCTGGGCTTGGAGACCCGGCAGCTCAAGCCAGCGGGTGAATGCTCCCTAGCGCCACTGGTAGGGAGGCCAGGGCGAGCAGACACTGCTGGGCTGGGGCACCCCGGGTGCCACTGCACCCTGATGTCCCCGGGCGTTCCTCCAGGGTCAGGTTCGGCTCCAGCCAGGGGGCCCGGGAGGTCCTCATCCCTGTTCCCCTACGGCGACCCACTACCCTCCTGGCTGTGTGGGGCCAGCCCCGCCCCGTCAACCTCCACCTGCCCAGCGCAGCCCTGCCCACTGGCGCCAACCCAGCCCGCCTGGACGGGCCGCGCCCACCCTTCCAAGCTGCGCCCCTCGTGAGAACACCAACGTGCCAGGCAACTTGTCCCCGGCTCACCTGGGCTGACCCAGCCCACACAAATAAGCCTCCCCCACTTTGGATAACACCGCCCGCTCGACACAGCCGCGCCCCGCTGTGCCCACTCCGGGTACCTGTCGGGCCGTTCCCATCGGACCGCGCCCCAGCCTAGTCCCGCCCCCTCAGCTGGCATCTTCCCTTCCTCGCCGTTCGCATCCCCCGCCCCGCCCTGTCCCGCCCGCACCTGGGCGNACCCGCAGCTCCGTCCGCCGGCCCGGCTTCTCGCTCTCATTGGTTCCCGGCATCGCCCCCGGGGAGAAGCGGCCGGGAGGTCCAGCCCGTGCTCGGCAACCGCCAAGCTCATTGGTTCAGATGGACGTCAGTCAATGCTAACTCCCGCCCCCAAGAGTCCCCGGCCCTCTGCTCCGCCTTCAAGGAACCGCGCCCTTAGCACCACCCACACAAGTGCTGTGGCCGCGCCTTCGCGCCCTCCCCTGCTGTAATTGGCCCACGACCCTGCCTGTCACACTTTCGGTGCCCCGCCCCGCCCCGCCCGTCCCCTCAGCAGTGCTCTCCGTGGCGGCGGTGGGCATGCCCGGCCTGCGCGGGGGTCGGGCCGCGCTCGGGCCTCGCCGGGAAGCGCTCGGCCGTGTACGGGGCGCCGCCGCGGAATCCGCTGGGCCCGGGGGTGCTGTCGAACGGCTCTGAGCCGCGGCTGAGCCGTCCGGGGTTGTCCGTGCGGCCCGCAAGGCTGCGGCTCCTCAGCCGAGCCCAGAGTGTGACCACGGGGGTGACACGGCACCACTGCCCCCTCCCTATTACCCGTCTCAGGCTCAGCCCGGTCCCTCTCGGGGCTGAGCCCCCTTGGCACACCGGGGGGTTCAGGGCTCCCCAGCCGGGGTCTGGGGTCAGGGTCTGAGCTGGGGCCGCGGGTGGGGAGGCGGCTCCAGCGTCTGTCAGCGCGAGCAGGGCCCCGGCAGCCTGCGGAAGGGTTGTGTGAGGCTTTTCCTTTGTGGGATGCAAGCTGTGCGTGGGAGCTCTGGAGGAGAGTGCTGCAAGCACAGCTGGCAGAGCCCAGCAGGAAGCGTGTAGCACTGGCAGAGGGGAAAAAATGTGGCTACAGGTGTCTGAAAAATAAGGAAAGGTGAGAGAAGGATTTTGCTTCCCCTGAGCAGCAGGACTGTTTTATTACAACCTGATCTGAGCCTATGTCTCTGGTCCCATCACTCTGATCCAAGATTTTTGTAGAGTTAAATTAGATATCAGGAAGGAATTCTTGGCTCAGTAAGGGAGATTGAAGCCATGGCACAGGTTGACCAGAGGAGTTGTGGCTGCCCCATCTCTGGAAGTTATCCAGGTCCCATTGCATGGGGCTTGGAGCAACCTGGTCTAGTGGAAGGTGTTCCTGCCCATGGCAGGGGGTGGAACAGGATTGTTGGAAATTACACAACTTCTAAAATTTTAAACTAACTTTAGTCAGGGGCTTTGTTCATCTTTGCGCAGGAAGGGAATGGAAATTTCTTTTCAAGAGACTGTTCCCTGGGCAAGGCCGGATGAGGTTAACATCTCAGTGGACTGGGAGCTGTCAGAGGATGCACAAGAGATAAGCGACTATTAATGAACATCAATGCCTGAACATTCTTCCTGGTGTGTCAGAGACACCTGGTCTGAGAAAAGATCATAAGAGAAGAACGAGGACCTGATTGAAGGTGAAGGGATCAATAACCAATAGGAAACCAAATTCTAAGAACTGCGTAATTTGGGATCAATAAACATTGAACCAATGAATTTCTCTGGGTTTTGACTGTATAAGTATGTGAAAAATCTAGAAAAGAGACGTGTCATGGAAAGATTTTCTTTGCACAACCCAGGCAATGTGTGAAATGACTTCTGTTGCATATCCTGGCCAGAACAACATCCTGGCCAGAATAAAATAATGCTTCTAGTTAGTTCTCTAACACTAAAAATTGTTGGAGAGGTTTTGTTTTTCTTGGTATTTCAGTGACAGGGTCACCTTTAAGGTTTCTTCTAACCCAAACCATTCTAGGATTCTTTCAACCTGGTGAATTGCTGACTCCTGTAATTTTGATCAGGACTACTATCCTATTCCAGAGGCGAATTTCTCACTGTGAGAGTCGGTCCAAGAATCACTTGGAATGTTTCTGCAATATTGGGAGAAATTACTTTTTTTTTGTGAAGGGACTGAAAACTGAATCCCCAGATATGGTAAATGGGCTGTGCTGGGGTCGTGCCAGCTGGGTTCCTGCATCCTTAAAAGCAGATCATAACAAATCAGTGACTTTGCTCCACATGGGGAGGAACTGTGCAAAACACTGCTGGGGTGATGAGGCCATCTGGAAACAGCTGTTTAGCATGTGGGCTGTCAGAAGCTCTTGTATAAGCAATATCTCTCTTTTGTGGCTTTTCAGCTGAAATAATTGCCACACCAGGAACCTCCTAGAGCTGCCCAGCAGGGTGTGTGGCAGGCTGTCTGCATCACAGGCCTTCCCAGTCCCTGTGCATTGGATATCAAAT
>VWZP01006989.1:62203-126876 GCA_013396995.1 Dicaeum eximium
TCTAGTTAGTTCTCTAACACTAAAAATTGTTGGAGAGGTTTTGTTTTTCTTGGTATTTCAGTGACAGGGTCACCTTTAAGGTTTCTTCTAACCCAAACCATTCTAGGATTCTTTCAACCTGGTGAATTGCTGACTCCTGTAATTTTGATCAGGACTACTATCCTATTCCAGAGGCGAATTTCTCACTGTGAGAGTCGGTCCAAGAATCACTTGGAATGTTTCTGCAATATTGGGAGAAATTACTTTTTTTTTGTGAAGGGACTGAAAACTGAATCCCCAGATATGGTAAATGGGCTGTGCTGGGGTCGTGCCAGCTGGGTTCCTGCATCCTTAAAAGCAGATCATAACAAATCAGTGACTTTGCTCCACATGGGGAGGAACTGTGCAAAACACTGCTGGGGTGATGAGGCCATCTGGAAACAGCTGTTTAGCATGTGGGCTGTCAGAAGCTCTTGTATAAGCAATATCTCTCTTTTGTGGCTTTTCAGCTGAAATAATTGCCACACCAGGAACCTCCTAGAGCTGCCCAGCAGGGTGTGTGGCAGGCTGTCTGCATCACAGGCCTTCCCAGTCCCTGTGCATTGGATATCAAATCCCAGCTGATGGGAAATGGCCTGCACGGAGCAGCGAGGCCACTCCTCCCACTGTGGCTTGTCTCAACTGCCTGCCTGCATTGTCCTTAATGTACTTTCTGGAAACCTGCCTCCTTCCTTGGGGCTGCTCCCAGGGGCGGTTTAATGGGTTTGATTCATCCACTATTGCAGCGAGGTGATTAATAATTGAAGAAATTACATCATTGCTGAATAGAGATGGAGGAAAGAAAGACCAAAGGAGGACACTGGACAAAGGATGGGGTCACACCTGGCTGTCCCCCAGCCCCTCTGCATGTATGGGAGAGCACTTCCCATCCTGCCAGTCCCTTCTGCCTCCTGCCGCGGCACATTCCCAAGCTCCCGGCTCTTTGCAGTGGATGGGTGTCACGGGGGATGTTTTGGCACAACTGTTGGTGTGGCCAGGGGTCCCTTACCTCGGCCAACATCTTTGGGCAACAGGCAGGTGCTACAGGGGTCCACGGGCTGCTGAGCTCAGCCAACACTAGACCCGACCCCATCTCCGCCACCGTCCCGGCCCCGGGCTGTCTCCGGCCACGAGTTATTTCTGGTGCTTCCTAATCTGTCCCGCTCTCCCTGCGGGGTTTTCTTCCGGCTTTGCCCCGCCGGGCTGGAAGCAGTCCCAGCCTTTGGGGCGGGCAGCAGCAGTCCCGGCCGGTGCCAGCTCCGCCCCCCAGCAGCGCTGGGGCTCCGTGACCGGTGCTACCCGGCAGCAAGGCCGGCTCATCCAGGCTTTCATAGCACTGCCGGCACTTCCTCGCCGTGGGGCTGTGCCAGCCATTCTTGCCTGCGAGCTTTTGCTGGTTGAAGAGAGGCGAGGGAAGTGCCCGTCGAGACCAGCGGCCCACCATGGCGCTGGCAGGTGCCCTGGAGCGGCTGCAGGAGGAGGCCATCTGCCCCATCTGCCTGGAGTACATGACCGAGCCGGTCAGCATCGACTGCGGCCACAACTTCTGCCGAGGCTGCATCGCCAAGCACTGCCAGGACAAGGGGCTGTGGGCCGACGGGCCCTTCTCCTGCCCGCAGTGCCGGGCCTCCTGCCACCGCAGCAGCTTCCGACCCAACCGGCAGCTGGCCAACATCGTGGAGAGCATCCGCCAGCTGGGGCTGCGGGGCGGCCTGGGGCCCGAGCTGGATCCGGGGACCCCCCTCTGCCCCCAGCACGACGAGCGCCTGAAGCTGTTCTGCGAGGAGGACGAGGAGCCCATCTGCGTGGTGTGTCGGGAGTCCCTGCACCACCGCCCGCACACCGTCTACCCCATCGAGGAGGCGGCGCACGTCTACAAGGTAGGGGAGGGTGAGGCACCGGGGTCCCTGTCCTGCCCCGAGGCAATCTGGCACGGGGGTGTGCGGCCACCGGTACCCCAACATGCCCAGTGGCATCGCTGGGAAAGCAGAAGGAGGGGTGGCGTAGATGGTGACGCCCCCCACCCCCCAGCCGCCCTTGCTGCAGGGATAAGGCTGGACCCGCGTTCCCTTCCAAATTGTTGATGGACCCGGGCTCACCCCGTCCATCCAGCTCAGAGAGGCAGCCTGGCTCCCTGCCCATTCACAACCCCTGGAGAAGCTGAGCCGGTGGGTCCCTGAGGACATTTTGCCTCGGTGGAGGGATGCTGGCACCCAAACCCCACATCCCAGCTATGATCCTGACAGTGCCACCATCCACCCTTCACCCCAGCGTTGAAAGAGGGTTGTTGTTTTGGTCTCCAGAACCTTAATAATGAGGAAAGACATAGGGGAAACCTGCGGGGCATGGGGGGGGCGTTAGTGCTAGTGGAGTGAAGAGCACAGCTGCTTATTTCAGGTGCCAGTGCTGGCACTGCCTGGCACCAAGTCAGTGTCTCCCCCCAGGCAGAGGGGACCCAGCCAACTTGCAGTGCTCAGCGGGTGCTGTTGAGGTGAGTTGAGCCAATTTTTCTTCTTTCCAGGTCAAACTCCAGAAATCCCTAGAGAATCTTTCAAAGGAAGTGGAGGAGGTGAAGAAGTGTGAGTCAGCAGAAAGGATGAAAACCCAGGAGTGCAAGGCAGGTGCCTGTCTAAATTCTTAAAGAATGGACTTCAGAGATACCAGGATTTAAAAAAAAAAAACTCACCCTGAGTGGTCTTGTCTGGGGACACAGATTTATCATTGTTTTCAGGCTGTGTCCCCATGTCCTGCTGTCACATGTATGCGCAATGCTCATTGCTCAGTAACTGTGTGTGGCTCCATAAAAACATTTGCAAGGAGCAGCATGCCAAATGCACGAGAATCATGAGGACTTTATGCTGGTTAAACAAGTAGACATGGGCTATTTTTTATTGCCTTTTATTTTACAATATGTGCTTGAGTTCCAAGCCGGGCATGAGCTGTGTGGTGAGCTCCACTCCACAGCAATAGGAACCAGAAGTGTTTTCATAAGGAAAAAAATAACTGAATTACTGCACCTCTGCCTAACTCCAGACAGTTCTGGGAAGAGCAGATGCCAGCAAACAGCTGCATTTCAAGTCCCTTGGGGTGAAAGCTGGCAAATAAAAATAACTGCAGAAAAGGAAGTGAAACTGCTGGATGAGTTATCCAGCCCTGAATTTGAGCCGATGGTTAATCAGCTCTGGCAAGGAAAACAGGTTTCTCTGAATTCTCCTAGTTTTTTGCTCAGCTTCCTTGCCTGTGGCAGTCCAGATAAGCGGTGGTGGATTTTGAGGATGTCCCTATGGGCCCTCTGTCCCCATTGAGGCAGAGGGACAGAGACTGTGAGAGCTGTGTCACTGTCCTCCCATCCACCTGAGTCAAGGCTCAGGGCCATGGCTCAGCTGCCTCCAGTTTTCTTTAGTTGTGCTTTTATAGCAAAAAGAGCAAAAGCCCCATATGAATGGTGGAGGGAAGAGGCTGTCCGGGCTTATCATGTCTTCATGACTCAGGTCCAAGGAATGCTGTACTTGGATGGGAAAAAACTGGAGTTCAATTTCCTTTCCTTTATCTTCTTCATTCTGAGGTTTCCTGGCCCAAGCTCACTGCAGAGTGTCTTTCTGCAGCCCCAGGTTTCCAGCCAGTTTTTAGGGATAAGGTGAAACACCCTAAGGCACTGGCAGACCCTGCCAATTGCTGGCTCTTCACCTTGTAGTGTAACCTGGGGAGCCTCCTGGGCTCTGCCTTTCCATCCCTCCGCAGCCCCGGGGGCTTCCTTTACATGGCAGATAGAGACAAGACATGAGGGAACCATCTTAAACTAAGAGGCGAGAGATTTAGATTAGATATAAGGAAGAAATTCCTCCCTGTGAGGGTACTGAGGCCATGGCACAGATTGCCCAAAGAAGCTTTGGTGGCCCCATCCCTGAAAATGTCCAAGGCCAGGCTAGATTTGGCTTGAAGCAACGTGGTCTAGTGGAAGCTGTCCCTGCCCATGGCAGGGGGTAGAAGCAGATGGTCTTTAAGATCCCTTCTAACTGAAACCATTCAATGATTTTATGACTTTTCCACCTCTTGCCCTTTACTGGGGATTTTTCCAGCATTGTCCACCTGCCCCAGCAGTTTATTTAGCTTGGATTTGGCTGGAGGTACGAGTTCTAATAAAAACCTACCCTGTCACCTGAGGGCATCTCCTTGCAGCCCAGCACACCCCAGACCTCTGGGGTCCAACTGAACAGAAATGCCCCAGGTAAAGTCCTGCTGCTGGTAAACTCAGGATGTGGAGCAGGATCTCCAGTGAGGTGGAAGCACAAGTTTGCCTCTGGCAATTTTAAATTTGATGAATTTTAATGAATTTTTAAATTCACGCACTTAACACAAAAATGCAGTGTCTTCCCAGGGTCTGATGCTGGGCACGGATGCTGGAGCATCTGGCTCCGTCTTGGCTGCCTGGATAATGTTCACCCCATGAATCTTCTTATCCCAAGGAGACAGTAAAGAAAAAGCGGGAGAGGATTGTAAGTGAGTTTGGGAAGCTGCATCGGCTGCTGGCTGATGAGGAGAAGCTGCTGCTCCAGAAGCTGGAGGAGGAAGAGAAGCAGATTCTGCTGCTGATCAATGAAAACCTGGCCAGGTTGGTGGAGGAGAGGTGCTTGCTGGAGGAGCTGATCCTGGAGATAAAGGAGAAGAGCCAGCAGCCAGCTGATGGGCTGCTCAAGGTTAGGCTTTGACACCAGCACCACTAACTCAGCCCCGGTGCCTTTGTCACCTGGGTGGGTGGCTTGGCCCAGACAAATCCCAAGTCATTTTTGTCTTCTTCTAGGACATGAAAAGCATCCTGAGTAGGTGGGTGATTTTTCCTGGTAGGTGCCATGATTATTCCTGGTAGGTACCCATGATTATTCCTGGCAGGTACCCATGGTTATTCCTGGCAGGCACCATGGTTGTTCCTCCTACTGTCCTGTCTGCCTCCAGGCTTTGAGGCAGATGTTTGTGCCTGTTCCACAACAGCCACCCTATCCTCCATGCCCAGCATCTACTTTGGTCCTCCTGGGGTAGACACAGGAGGGACTGAGACAATCCCTCAGATGTTCCATCCTCTTTTTCCAGGGTCTCAGAGCCAAGGTCTTGCCTGGCTTGTGACACGTGAGCTGTGTCCCCTTCTAAGGGACGTGATGCCGGGTGGCTTTGTTCATTCCTTCCCCAGGCCTAGCACTGCTGCTCCCTGTATTGTTTAACTCTGATCTCATTTGGATTGCCAATATGCAAGTAATTATCCCTAGCGCTTTTCCCAGCCAGAGCTCCAGGGAGGCGATGGATCAATGGAGCCAACAAAAGGGCATTAACCCCCGCTCCTGGCCAAAGAGGGGCCATGGCGCAGGCTCTGGATACAGCCCATGGGCATCCCTCTCTTCTCAGGTGTGAAGGGGTAAAGTTCCAATCCCCCAAGGCTGTGTCTGTGACTCTGAAGGAAAACTACAGCATTCCTGAGCGCTGCCTAGGAATGAGGGACATGCTGAAGAAGTTCAAAGGTGAGGGGGCAGCTCCTGGCACATTTGGGCTTGGGTTTTTTCCAGTACCCTGGGGCACAAGGGGGTTTCTCCAACAAGCATTGTCCAGCTGCTCTCAGTTCGTGCACTGATGAGTTCAGGCTGGTTTCATGGTGGGAAGACCTTTGTTGTGGTCTTGGATGGATTGTGAGAGGATCCTGAAGCCCAGGATGTCCCTCGGGGGTTTCAAGCACTGTGTTGCCTATGACCTCTTGCTTTTAGACCTCTTTCTGAAGCTGTGGAACTGCCCTCATTCTGCCCTTACTCTGCAGCCTGACACCAAATATTTTGATGTGGCTGATTTTCTATATTGCATTTCCCCATTGCCAGGCAGTCCCGGGAGCTGTGCAAAACCATGAGCAAATAGCTGTGGGATGTGGGATGGTTTGGGAGAGCCCAGCATCCAGGTCCCAGGCACCTGCTTGTGTCTGTGCCTGCAGATGCCTGAAGCCTCGTCCCTCCTTCCATCCTTCTCTCTCTCCAGTGGACGTGATTCTGGACCCAGAGACGGCACACCCAGACCTCACTGTGTCCGAGGACCGCAAGAGCGTCCGGCGTGGGAGCAAGAAGTTGCTTCTGTCCCTCTTCGACAACCCCAAGAGGTTCGGCACCGCCCCGGTGGTGCTGGGCAGTCCGGGCTTCTTCTCGGGCCGCCACTACTGGGAGGTGCAGGTGGGAGACAAGCCCGAGTGGGGCCTGGGGCTGTGCCAGGATGCTGCTGGCCGGAAAGGCTCTGTCCTCTTCTCCCCCAACAATGGCTACTGGGTGCTGCGGCTGCAAAATGGGGGCACCTACGAGGCCCTGACCGTGCCCGTCACCCCCCTGACCCTGAGCGTGAGACCCCGGCGCATTGGGATCTTCCTGGACTATGAGGCGGGAGAGATCTCCTTCTACAATGTAAGTGACCGCTCCCACATTTACACCTTCACTGACAAGTTCTCAGGCAATCTCCGGCCTCTCTTTTTCCTGGGTGCCTTTTTGGGGGGCAGAAATGCAGAACCCTTGGTGATCTCTTGGGTCAGGGACCCACAGGGGACCGGATGCATAATCTTGTGAGAGCGGCTTCCCTGGTTTGTCACTGGGAGACCTGGAAGCCCAACCAGCTTCTCCCCATGAGTGGGGCAGCAACTAGGGAGTTGCTCAGTGCCCTGGTGAGTGCCCTGGCAGGATTCTCACATAGTTCTGGCTGCTGGGGTGATCTGCCATGTTGGTACCCAGTGTGTGCCATGTGTTGGGAAGGCACTTTGCAGCAGGAATGTGCCATAACCCTCTGTGCCACTAGTGGGGACAGGGGAGTCCCCTGATCCCTGATACTCATCTCACAGGCTGCTGGAGCAGGGTATGTGCCCAGCCTGCCATGTAGTGCTGACTTGGGTGTGAATTGTACTGGAATAAAGCATTAAAGGCTTGATTTGGGGAGCCTTGTGTGGTTAATGGTGTCGGTTTGTAGTGCTGCTACTCCAAAATATCTCAGAAGGCAAAGGGTGCTGCTGGAGCTGGTCCTCTTCAGCCCAGAGTGGGTCCTTGAGAGATCCCAGTGTGGCATCTGTGGGACACAGCAGCACTCTCCAGGCAGGGATTTGGGAGTGGCAGCTGCCTGTGTGGTGACTTCACCCCAACCTTGTCGTACTAGGGTCTGGCGTGAAAAGAGAAGATGTCTGTTTGGATGTGGGTGGTCTCTGGTCCCCTGGTCAGGACATCCTCTCCTGGACAGACAGGTCTCTCAGCTCCAGCTCCTCCAACCCCCCCTAAAAACCCCATGGGTAGGAAAGCTCCAGGTCTGGGAAGATGCCCACCACAGTGCAGGTGTACTTCAGGGCTACAAGACCCAGGGAAAGAAAAAATAGCCTAAATGCTGTCTCCAATGTTCACCTTTGGTCTATCCATCCCCTGAGACATTCCTTTTTGCTCCAGGCTGTCTTGCTGCCCCAAGGCTCTTGCCTTGAACAGACTGCCAGTATGTCACTGGAGGAAAAACTCATCTGAACCTGAGTGGGGCTGTGGTCTCTTTGCAAAGGGCCAGGATGCAGGAGACACTGCCCTGGGTGCACAAAACACTGCCTCGTGGCACATGGGGTGCAAGCAGTGCCACCAGCCCTGGACTACCAGCTGGAGTGGCTGTGCATCATGTCCTTCAGACAGAAATCAAGAAGCTGCTCAACTGGAAGTGTGATTCAATGCAAATAAAATGAGATTTGGTAAAACATAATCTGAAATGCTTAGCACAATTTATCATAGAGTCCAAGACCCTATCATAGAGTCCCGGTTTGTGTTGGAAGGAACTTTAAAGCTCATGTTGTTCCACCCCCTGCCATGGGCAGCAACACCTTCTTCTTCTATCCCAGGTTGCTCCAAGCCCTGCCCAACCTGGCCTTGGACACTTCCAGGGCTGGGGCAGTCACAGCTGCTCTGGGCAACCTTGCCAGGGCCTCCCCACCCTCAGAGGGAAGAATTCCTTCCCATATCCCATCGAACCCTGCCCTCTGGCAGGGTTCCCCCTTGTCCTGTCACTCCAAGCCCTTGTAAATTGTCTCTCTCCAATTCTATGGGGATGTCTTAGATGATCCTTTAGGAGTCTTCTAGTGAATAAATTAGCTGGACTGCGAGAGCAGTTCCTCTTGGCTGAGTTTTGCTGTGTTTTGGGGAGTCCCACACTCCTTCAGGATCTTTCTTTTGGAGCCTGCCCAACAGAGAGAACAGACTAGTGAGACAAGCTCAGTTACAGCTCTGCCATCTCCCAGGAAGGAGAAGGGTGATAGGTGTCAGTGGGTCCTGCAGTGCATTGACACCCTGGAGATATTACATGGAGACTGTGATCTTACATTCACTCCATGGAGAAGGAGTTTATGGAGCCTGAGATAAGAAAGAACATGAACATCAAGGCCTTGACAAAGGGCTGAAAGCAGATGCAGTTGGAGGGAGTAGTGAGGACAGTCACAGAAACCTGTTGTGCAGGGAAGGAACCAGGGTAAATGTCACTGACCCAAGGGTGGGAGGAGGTGATGGAATAGAAACTGTCCAGAGCAACCTGATCCTCGCAGGTGACGGACAAGTGACTCTTATTTCAGTGCTGGGGGGGTAAAGTGTTTCCAGAAGAAGTAGAAGGAAGTGCAACAATTCAGAGATCTTGCAAGTAGGGGAAGAAATGAATGAGCAGAAAGGATGTGAACTCACCCCAGTGCAGCATCCAAAGTGTTTCTAGAAATCTGTATCTGCCTCTCCTGGGAAGGACAGTGGAGGTCAAAGGTATGAGATAACTCTGAGTAGGCTCCCAGATTTCCCATCTGGTAGACTCTGCATCACCTGCTACTAAGGAGCTGCTTGGGGCAGATACCAGTCTGCCCTCTGGTGCACAGACTGGCTGGCAACAGGCAGCTGGAGAGCAGCTGGGAGCACTGGGACCTGGCTTTGGGAGCTCTCTGCTGCCCTGAAACTGATCCTGGGGTGATTTGCAAGCAGGATTTCTCTCTAAGCCATGGCAAGTGGAGTTTGTCCCTGTCCTCAGTGGCAATGCATTGATGTCTGGCTCTGGCCTCCACAGAGACCCTGTCCTGCAAGGACCAGATCCTGCTCAGCCTCATCCAGAGGGAATGGCTGCACAGCACAGCAGAGAATCATAGAATCGTGGAATTGTTTAGGTTGGAAAATACCTCTAAGGTCATTGAGTCCAACTATTACCCTATCCAAGGACTGTTCTGCTCAGGGGGTGTGGTTTGGCTGAAGGCAGGAATCTCTTGAGATACCACATCAGGCAGAGGGACCATGGATTGAGTGTTACTGTTTTTCTGAGCAATCAGTAGAATAAAGTAACACTTTAGGTGTTGGCTCCTGGGGCAGTTTGCTCACTCCCAGGCTCTGGCAGTGTCCCTTGTTAAGATTCAGCACAGTTAACAGACCTGCAGCTTTAGAAATGTGCTTTCTCAAAAATGTTGCATCTTTCTCTTCTAGAAGAAAATGCTTCATCATCTCAGGGGGATGTGAGTCATCGTCTGTATCTTCCTAAGAACTCAGCAGAAATGTTCTTTTGAGTCCTCATGGCCACTTCTGCCTTTTGTTGGCCATCATAGGGAAGGCAACAACCAGGCAAAATTTCTTCTGTAATACTTATGTGTCTTCATTAGCCCTGGACGTCTGGGATATCTCACCACTTTAGGAAAACACTACTTTTGTATGCAGCATACAAACTGATCCCCTTTTACGTTATATTTTTAGATTCTGGTCCCTCAGAAGTGACACACCCCCTGCTCATGGCATCTCTGGGAAGAGCTGCCATGGATCTGTTCTGGGCTGGACTGGATTCAGAACAAGAGCTGTTCTGGATGCAGGGCTAAGCCTCCCCTCCCTGTGGCAAACCAGGACCCTGGGATGGGGAGGAAGGCATGGAATTGGCACTTCTGGATGCACAAACATTTTGGCTTCAGTGTTTCTAATTCCTCTCTGAAAAGTGGAGATGTAAAAGCTGAGACCATGAACCTTGATTGGCTTCAATCCACATCCCCATTGGCACAGCCCAGCTCCTCCTTCTTTGAGATGCTGAGCTCCAGCCTCCAATTCCTCTGGCATTTGATGTACCTCAAAATGCCTACAGACACACTAGAGTGATGTAAACAGCAAATGTGGAGATGTGCACATATAATAATGATATTCTTATCATAGTAATGATTGAATTTTTGTTCACAGCTAGGCTTGTCCAGGACTTTCATTGAAATAAAAAAAAAAAACCCAAAAACTAAACCAAATAAACCAATCCAAACAAAACCAAAAAACCCAATTATTTTTCTATACATTGTGCAAAACATTTGGTAAATACCACACTGATTTCAGGATGAGTAGTTTACAAATTCCAAAACCCTTGACAGCATTGTTCTTGTTTTGATCTGAATCCAGAGAAGATTCCCCAGAAAACCATCCTCCTCTTAGTCCCAGCCCCACTTTTCTCTTCATCTGTTGCCTTTAGCTTAAGGATCCCTTCCAGTTCAGCATGTTCTGTGATTCTGGTGTCAACCTGCTTGAGCACCCCATGAGACTGTTTGTGAGAGGGATGAGCACCACAATTATCCCTGAGCCCCGGGCATGAGCTTCTTAGGGAGAAAAAACTCTTTACCATGAGGATGGGGGGTTAGGGTTAGGCACAGGTTGCCCAGAGCAGCTGTGGCTGCCTCAGCCCTGGAAGTGTCCAAGGCCAGGCTGGATGGAGCTTGGAGCAACCTGGGATAGTGGAAAGTGTCCCTGTCCATGGCAGGGAGTGGAACAGGATGAGCTTTCAGGTCCCTTTGAACCGAAATCATTCCATAATTTTATGATTCCATGATTCTGTGACCCAAGGATTGCATGATGTGAGGGTCTCATTGCATCCTTCAGCCCTAGCAGCAAAATCAGCCTCAAACAGCTGCACCAACCACAAACACATCCAGTGCTTGGGGCAGGGTAATCCGTGGGCGAGGATTTGAGCTGATGGTGCCATGGGTACTGCAGCCCCTGCCTGCCCTGGGCAACTCCTTATCCTCAGCAGAACGTGCTCAGTTCTCACCTCTCTGCCGAGGGTGTGGAGTTACAGCTCCTTGCTGGCTCGTCTGAGGTGTCACATGCAGGTGGGTGCAAGATCAAGAATGACATGAGTAATTCCGGGCTCCTGCAGATTCCTGCAGTAGGATGAGGAGCTCGCTGAGGTACCCTGGAGCCAAGGGCGAGGGCACGGCTGTGGGAGGCTGGAATGCACCCCGGGTCCTTTAGGACACTGCACAAGGGGTTGTTTGCCACAGGCTCCAGCAGTGCCTGGGCTGGATGGTACTCCCTGGATGACCCCGTGCCCTTCCACAAGAAACCCTAAGGCTGTGGGACTGCTCCCAGTGCCACAGGGGCAGGCAGGGCTTATATCCAAGAGGGATTGAGGAGACTCAAGTGATTTTGGGATAATCCCATCACGGGTCTTCCCCCTCCTGTCTCCTGTTCCTGCTGTTCCCTGGAGTGAGGGCTACTCTGAGCACTAGGCTTTGTGCCACTCTCAGTCCTCAGGGTGAATCTATCCAGCAGCACCCAGGGTGGGTGGTACTCAGTGGCCAAGATGTGTTCCTGGCCCTGATGAGCCCTCCTTCCAGAGCTTGCCCTGGAGTGTGCAGGGTCTGGTGAGTCCAGTCTTTCACCACAGCCATCACCCTCACGTAGTGGTGGCAATGTCCATCTGAACCTCTCAGCCATGGGCTCCCTCCCCTCCCAGCAGGCTCCATCCCTCCCCCAGGGAAGGGGGCTCTGCTCCTGCTTTCTACCTCGTTCCCCTCCTTCCAGGGTGCTATTTTAAGCTGGATGCAGTCAGCACTGCGGTGGGATGACTGATGGGATCCACAGGGCCCCGTGGGCTGAGGAGCTGGGGGCTGCAGTTCCCCAAGTGAGGAGCGATATGTTCCTCCCTCCCCCAGACACACCCACGTCCCCCTGATCCCTCCCAGC
Source organism: Dicaeum eximium (assembly GCA_013396995.1). Lineage (NCBI taxonomy): Eukaryota > Metazoa > Chordata > Aves > Passeriformes > Dicaeidae > Dicaeum > Dicaeum eximium. Next base: position 74,197 of record VWZP01006989.1, read on the forward strand.
CCCACCTGATCCTCCTCTCCCTGCTCACCATCCACCTTCTGTGTCTGGTCAAGGTCACCCCCCCCCGGGGCTGCCTCCTGCTCTGCTCCTGTGTCCCACTGGTGTTTATGTTTGAAATCCCAAATCCAGTATGGAAACACAGTATGGTGAGCTGAACATTTTTCCATGGAGTGCACCAAAGATCCAGGCAGGAGGAACCCAAATCCTCCTTGCTGATTCAACAGAGCCTGTCCAGAGCTGATCAGAGCATCCCAAATACCATCCATGGTGTGGGAAATGCCATCAGGGATGTGGGAAATACCTTCACTAAGGTGGGTTCCATTTCCTTCAGCTCCAGGGGGGAACTAGGGGAGGTGTTTTCCTTGCAGGGGCAGGTCCTGCCCTGGCCTGGTGTCTGGCATGGTCATCTCTGGACAGACATCTCCAGAGATGAGCAGGTTTTAGAGTCAAGGTATTACTGAGAGAGAATATCTGCCAAGCTTCATGTCCCACCTAAATGAGAGCTTAATGAAATCATTCTAAAATTCTTGCAGTGAAACATATTTTTTCCACTCTCAGCTCTGGAAATAGCTGATCCATTTTATCTGTAGCTCTCAGAAAGCTTTCCCTAAAACAGCCAATGTGTTAAATTTCAGCCCCTAAAGGTAATATTTTGATTGACTATAATGGAGCCAGCAACAAAATTTAATGAGCTTCCAGTTGTCATAATGAATGGAGATTAAATACCTTATAAAAAGCTTGAGACAAGTTACCTGAATGTAATCCCTGCCCTTCTCACAACTCCTCCTTCATGGATTTTCTTGTTATTATTTTGCAAAACAGGATGTTCAGACACAGAAAGCTTGTAGGAGTTTTGACAGTATGGAAAACGAAATAAAGAACCTGTTGTCAGTATTATAATTTCAGCTATTGTCATCCCAAAGGATTGTAATGGAGGCAAACACAGAAGGTTCATACAAAAATATTTATGTATTGACATCTGAGTTGAATTTTATGTCAAAAATATGGTTACTTAAATACAGAAAATATAACCTGAGTCTACAGGTAAAAATATATATACATATTAAATAAAAATATTTTTAATATCAGAGTTATTGCATCTCATCCCTCCCCTATAAAAAATTAAATAGCACAACATTAAGTTGGATTTTGGAATGTTTTCAGTTTCTCAGCTGGCTCTAAATGACATTGAAGCCCTTCCAGTGGACCCCAGTTGGTCAGGCTTGTCCATCCTGGCAGCTGGGGACAGGGAGCAGCTGGGTCTGTCCAGGACCTCAGTCCAGCTCCAGCTCATTCACATACTGCTGGACCCAGTCCTTCATGGGGTCGGCACAGACTTCCCGGCCCTTTCTGGTTATAAACCTGTGGGGTGCAAGGAGGTCAGTTTTTGGTGGGAGAGCACTGAATGGAGAATCACAGAATCATAGAATTATGTAATGGTATAGGTTGGAAGGCACCTTAAAGCTTATCCAGTTCCACCCTCTGCCATGGGCAGACACCTTCCACTAGATCAGGTTGTTTCAAGCCCCATCCAACCTCGCCTTGGACACTTCCAGGGCTGGGACAAGAGCCCTGCCCAAGCCCAGCCTCTCCCAAGGATAAGCAGCTCCATGCCTTGCCCATCCTATCCAGCAGCCACCAGTTTTATCTTCAAAGGGGTAGAACAAGAGCAGCGTGTGGCTTTCGTGCTCCAAGCATCGCTTTGTACTTCTTGTCTACCCCAGTCTTCCTTCCCTATCTTTGGAAAAGGGCCTTTCTCTCCCTGGCTCCTCAGCCCAAAACCACCCCTGCCCCAGAGGAGGGACTTACACGACAGCAGGCTGGGAGCACTGGCTGTTGGTTTCGTAGTAATCCTTCACAAAACTGCGGGGCAGCTGCCGGGAGGTGTAGGTGAAGCAGCAGGAGGTTGGTGGGTCAGAGCCAACTGGGATGGGCAAAGACAGTCATGAGCAGTGGCAAGGGATGAGGAACAGGGCAGGGAGCTGGGATCACCCATCCCTGGGTCTAGGGAGCAGGGATGATGTGGAGGAGAAAGAGAAAATAATCTTTTTTCTTCTTCTTCTTTCAGTTGTTTCCGTGTTGGGTTCACCCTGAGCTGGTATTGACACAGCCCCTGCTACCAGGCAACATCTCCCAGCCCAAACCTGGCCAGCCTTAGCCTTCCTCAGGGTGCCCACATTTGACCCCTGTAGCAGGGGTGGGGTTAGGGTTAGGTGGGGTTAGGTGGGGTTAGGGTGGGGTTAGGGTGGGGTTAGGGTTAGGGGGGCATAGATGTGCTTTTACCCTAAAAAGGGTAAAAAACATTTAGCTTTTATGCTAATGGTCTTTGAACTGTGCCTGTCCCACAGCCCTGGAGCACGTGCCAGAAGATGGTGGGACAGAGGGAAGGACCCAGAGTGGAAGTGCTGTCAGAAGGGGCTGTCCCAGCAGTGATATCTCTCCTGTCCCCACTTAAGGAGGATGAGGAGACCTTGGACTTACATGGAGCAGCAGAGGTCTGGTAGCAGAAGGCAGTGATGAGGACGGCGAGGGCAATCACAGACACCTTCATGTCAGTGGAGAAGTGATGGCTGGAGCTGGAGCAGGCAAGGGTAGCTTGAAAGCCTCTTTGCTGTCTGATGCTGAGACCATCAGCAGCCCCTCAATTTATGGGGCGAGAGGTCTGTGCAGTGGCTTGCGTAGGCATGGTGGAATTTCCACCAGAGTCCATTTGTGGTGCAGTCTCGTGATGGAACAGAGCAGCCCCAGCTCCGGAAGAGTGAAGCTCCCTGCTCAATTCAGTGCCTCCCCAGTCACACAGGATATGAAACAGTCACTGTGGCTACTTCTACTTCTCTCATGCCTGTCCCTTAGTAAGAAGTTCCTTTGTGGAGGTTCCTGCATTTGTTAAGTTTCCTGTTACCCAACCTTCCCGGCAGCTCAGAGGGGAGAGTGCATCGGTGCAAGAGCTGTACTGGAGGGCCCAGGAGCATCAGTGGGATGAGGCTGGTTACGGAAAAAGAGACCAAAGTCTCCTTTACCATGGACCTCTCTCCTCCCATATTTGCGAAGCCCTTGGTGCCCCAGGAGCAGGAGGTGGGAGCTGTCACCAGTGTCCTGCATGTGTTCCCCATGGTTGGAGGTGCCTCAGGGCATGTCCTGCAGCTGTGACAGCTCTGCAGGCACTGGCATAGGTAGTGGCAGACATGAAAGAGGAGTCTGAAAAGCTGAAACACTCAAGTTTCCTCTTCAATTTAAAGGAAAGGAGTGCTGAGATGGGCTACTTGTTATCTCATGGAGCTGCCTGATGCACCCCAGGACCTATAAGGAGACAATAAATTACAATTTAATTATACAGTGTTTTTTTTAATACAGATTACACAGTTACATTTTAAGAGCTACTGGTAGTCTGGGCATGGGGATGCAGAGAGCTGAAAGAAGTGTGGATATTTGTAACCCTGAAGATGAGGCAGAAGGAATTCCAGGAGCAGGGTGAGGAAGGAGAGAGTGATTCTGAAAATGAGGAGCAGATTAACTGTGGGGTGAGAGCATGGGCAGAAACTGAGATGTTGGGAAGAAAAGGGTATCCTGTCTCAGGTGATGAGAGAGAATGACCACGAATTAGGGAAGCAGTACAGTGTATAGGAGAGAGTAAAAGCTCTGTGAAGGCTGGGCAAGGGCTGAGACAGAGATGGATCACTGGGAAGAAGCCACCACTCTCCCCACAGAGAGCCATGGACGTCTGTCAGACTCCCTGAGGAGGAGAGGGAAGGCCAGGCAGGGAGGTGATGAGTGCTCTGGGAAGAGCTGAAGGCTGTCCAGCTGTAGTGAGATGTTCTTAGAAGGATATCTGTTCTCTACAGGAAAGCAGACATTCCTGGGGAATGTCTCCATTTTGTTATTTTTAAAACATCATTGAGTGGCGATGTCTTGATAGACAGTTTCTGAATACCAATGGAAGGGTTATAATGTAAAGTGGAGCAACCCAACCTCACCCTGGCACCTCTGCACTCCCTCCGGCAGCGCTGGGTACTGACTCATCCTATTTCTATTAAAGGTTTCCAGCTACTGCCCCAGGAACCTTCTGTAAATAACCTGGTGTTTTCCCAATATCCTTCAGCCCTCTACCAGCCGTGCTGAGTTAGCTCCACGCTCCAGGTGGGCAGCAAGGGCTCTAGAGGACAAGGCACAAGACATGCCCCAGACTTGTCCCACCCTCAGGGAGGCTCCTGCTGGGAGCTGTGGTGGTGTCTGTCACCCAGGCTGGGAAGGACAGATCTACTCCATGGAGCAAACATGACTCTTGCCAAGCTGAGCGTCCCCTTCCATAACTGTTCTGGCCCATTTCCATCCTTCCCTTTGCAGAGAGGCACCTTGCAGGCTCACTCATCAGTCTGTATCCCACTGGTTTACTCTGTCATCTTGCTTGTCTCCAAATATCCTGGGAAGATGAGGAGAGAGCCTGCCTCCACATGCAGGGTGCCCAGCCAGGCAGGAGGCGGGAACCTGGTGTTCCAACGAATGCCAGCTGGGCCAGGAGGGAGTGAGCATCAGCTCCCTTAGATTCTGTCTGGTTGCTCAGAGAATATAACTTGTACATGGATATGGGAACGTGGTTTGCCTCTGAGCTGTTCCCTCTGACCGTACCTTCAAGCATCCGTGGGTTATGCCTGGAGATCTGGCCCTACAGCCAAGTGCTGCCGTCCTGCTCCAAAGGCACACAGTGCCAAAATGTGGAGAAATGTTCTGCTAAAATATGAGTTTCATGAAAACAGAAGAATTAGTTTGGGATCTGCTTTGATTATTAAATGCTTTCAATGAGAGATTTTTCCTTTCAGGCAGCTGGACACCTCTGTGCCCTAATCCCTTTGTCAGCAAGCACATGCCAAATTAATTTGGACTCTCGGGACTATTTTGAAATTAATAAAAGCAAATATTTCCTGAGTCAGTTTAGGATCAGTTTAGTTTAGGTAATGTGTGTTACAGGGGACTGGTAAGGGCTGAAACTTTTCTACTGCTGAGAGCCAAAAATAACCCCAAAGCCAAGTTGCTTGGTTTCTAGGAATCTAATTCTTCCTTAGAAATCTGACAAAAGATCCTGCTCTGCCAGCTTGTGGCCAGCTGGATGGAGGTTGGTGGTTACAGTCATGCCAGTGATGCCCTGGGATGTTGCAACATGCTCCTAAAAAAATATTTTCTTACCCACTTCCCACATTCCAGTGATGATGAAAAGAGAAAGTCATCTCTCCCAGCTCTTCCCCCTTTTAGGAAGGGAGGTTGAGTGTGTCTCAGATGAGGAGCCATCTTCCCTGGGAGTTGCCTTGAGACTTGAAGATGGCCATGGAAGAGTGGGAAAAGTGGGCTGGAGCATCTCTGGGGGGGATTAATTTAATTACACAGCAAAGTGTTGGTGTAAGAAGAAAGTTTTCCCATCAGGTGGTTTCAGAATTCCTGACCCAGCAGGCAGTGCTTGGAGTCAGTGGGATTTGCCATCTGAAGGAGTCTGATTGATGTTGCCCTGTTTTACACAGAGGGATATGATTGAGGTTTTCTACAAGCCCCCCAAAAATCCCAGGAGAAAGTAAATCCTGGGAAGATGAAGACAGAACGTGCTAAGTAAAAAAAGCTAAGTAAAGCAAATGCCCAAAATAAGTTCAGTGACAGCAGAAATAGGGAAATTCTCTGTCTTGAATGAAAGGGGAACCTGGAAAAAAGCTGGTGAGACTGGCTGATGTAAGCTGCTATTTATAGCAGGGTTTAATGCTGAGGAATTAGGATTCACTCAGAAAAGGAAGTCATTAAACATGTCTTGAGTTCAGAAATTGCCACTAAGCCAAGATCCACCAACCCCTGCAGCAGCTCCATCCTGCCCTGCTCCAGCTCCAGCACTGGTGACATTCCACCAGTGTCCAGAAATTTCACCCCCACCATTCTTGACATAGCTGGAGAAATATTGGAATTTTTTAGATGATGTCACATCCTGGAACTGACTCCAGTAAGAAGCTGTGCCTGTGGGAGTGACTGGAGACCATCTGTCTCCAGTGTGGTGGGTCCAGGGGAGAGTACGGCCACCTTGGCTGGTCATCTCTGGCTGGTTCACAGAAGACACTTTGTGTTTCCCCAGAGTCATGTCAGGACAGGAAATTGGTCATATCTGATAAGAAATGTGTATCTTGCTAAAGGGCCCATGCTTCTCCAGCAAAGGCATTTTACAAAATAAAATATTCTAGGGAATACTCTTCTTTCTAATGGCTGATGCGTCAGATCTTTCCTGGCCTTTCTTTTAAAGCAGAGCAAAACAGAGAGGATGAAGTGTACAATATTTCAAAGCAAATTAGGGTGAAATAAAAAAGCCTCTTTGCTCCACATGCCTCTCCATTCTTAGCATGAGAAGAAAAGAAAGAAATAGGGAAAACCTGCGTTTTTGCAATTTTTGAGCCTTAGGGAGGTGGCTGTGGGGCTGTGTCCCTGGTTCACCCTGACTGCTGGCTCCAGGGGCTGGGACATACCCAATCCACTCCCTTCAGCATCGCTCAAACCACAAATGTCTGGGAGGACCAGAAAAATGCAACCTCTGCTGGGGCTGCATCCTCTGCCCACCTCGCTCCGATCGTTGTTGAGTCCCCCAGAAAAAGCAAGGAGGACCAGGCTGAAAATTCAGAGCTCTGCTGGGATGGAAACTAGAAGAGGGTAGAGTTAGAATAGATATGAGGAAGGAATTCTTCTCTGTGAGGGTGGGCAGGCCCTGGCACAGGGTGCCCAGAGAAGCTGTGGCTGCCCCTGGATCCCTGGCAGTGTCCAAGGCCAGGATGGATAGTGGAAGGGATCCCTGTCAATGGCAGGGGGGGTAGAATAAGGTGGTCTTTAAGGTCCTTTCCAACTCAAACTGCTCTTCGATTCTATGATTCTGTGAATACCAAACCCACTTTTAATGAACCCAGTAGGCCTCACCTGCTTGTTATAATCAAGGATAAATAAAAATAAACAAGACACAAATAGTTTTTATTTTCATTGGTGTTCCTGCTGTGCAGCTTTCTAGGCATTTTTGGGTGGGATGGTGGAGGTACCCCAAGGGGCACAGGACGTCTGGCTGATTCCCACAGGTTAGAACCACAACCTCCCCTGAGAGCAGGGATAACCTTCAAACTTGTGCCAGGGCTATTGCCACAGCTGGAAGACATCCTTTATCATAGAATCATGGAATCATTTAGGCTGGAAAAGCCCTCTGAGGTCACTGAGTCTAACCATCCTCTGAGCATTATCAGAGCCACCACTAACACAGGTCCCCAAGTGCCACATCCACACATCTGTTAAACCCCTCCAGGGATGGGGACTGATGGCCCCCCGGACTCCCTTTCCCAGTGCTGGCCCCTCTCTGCAGGGTCCTGGCAGGGCTGTATCGCTGCGGGGAGGTTGGAGCCCCGTGGGAGGTGTGAGTTCTGCAACTGCCAGTGAACAGCCGTGGTCATGCAGTGGTGTTTGCTGGCCTCATGATTTATTCAAAGCTGTAGAACCACTTCCCGTGTGTGGGGATGTTTGGAGATAGGGGTGCTCAATAATGTTTCTCTGAAGTGCAGGTCCTGTCCCCCGTCATGTAGAGGATTTTGCTACCCCAGATGGGTTTGTGCCCTTCAAAGGGGATATTGTCTGGCTGCCCCAGCTAGCACAGGCTGTGCCTGGCACCCGCATCCCCTGGGAGAGAGGGGAGGGCTCGGGGAGCTTTGGCAATGTTTTCACTGGTGTGCCACAGCTCCACAGCCTCTCCTGCATCCCTTCATGGCCCTGCAACCTCCCCCTGTGGGCCCCTGCATCCTTCTACAGTCCCCATAGCCTCCCCTGCACCCCCCTACCCACCTCCACAGCCACAGCATCCCCATCCCTCCATAGCCCCAGGGTTCCTGCATCCCTTGGGGACCATGCAGGGATGTGCAGCCCCGTGTTGGGACTTGGTGGGGTCAGTTTGTGAGTGGGAGTAGAGGGACCTGGGCTCGGTCAAGGATCACCTGAGGGACAGTGCTGTGACCCCCAGAGTACCTCACCTCTGCCCCAGGTGAAGCCACCAGCATCTCCCAAATGGATCATCCCACTCCCAAGAGCTTGCATTCACTTGTGGACCTACGGAAAGAGGAGAAAAGGCTACAGGAAGTAACGGGGGTGGAATAATAATCCTTCCTGTGCTCCTTGCTTCAGTGGAAGGAGCAGGTCCTTCAGTGCCAGGGCTGAGATAATGCAGCCCCCCTGGGTGAGCTGTGCCCCAGAGGGAAGCTGACAAAATCCCCCACCAGCCTGGGGACAGCCCTCATCACCCATGGACAAAGTACCCTCATTCCCTTTACCCTGGGTTCTTGGCTTTGTGACCTGTGTCTCTAGGCGAGGGCAGGATTTCAGGGGAGCTTGAAAGAGTTTGAAAGCTTCTGGGCTAATCTCTGTCACTGTTTATATCCCAGGGCTGAAGACTTAGCAGCCTCATAACATCCTTCCCTACACTATTCTCCTTTGAATGATTTTAGCTTTCTATTTCTACCCTGCCTGCACCAAAACAAACTTCATACCCCAGTCGGCTGAGGCTAAAGTGGTAAAGAATGGCTTGTTTCCAGGAATAATAAAGGAAGCTTGGGAGAGGTCAGGTCATAAACACTTGAAATGCAGGAACTGCAATAGCAGAGGGCTCTGGGATTTGCCAGAGAAGCAAAAACCAGCGGACAGAAGCAGAAAACTGAAACCAGAAACTGGGCCCAGAGGTCGGCAAGGGCAACTCGTTTGAGATCATCGTAGCAGAGCTCCAGGAGTGGCAGCTGGTGACTCAAAGCTGGAGCCCTGCAGGCAGGGGAGTGTCTGTGATGGGGAACAGCTGCCCCCCTTTTCTAGGAGGCATCCCGGCATTCTGGGGTAAGCAACATTCCAGTTGACAAAGCAGCTCTGTGGGGACCCACTGGTGACACAACCAAGGGGCTGCAGCAGCTCTTTGCAGCACCTCCTCCTCCTCCTCCTTCTCTTCCTCCTCCTCACATTCAGTTATGCTTTCTTTTCTCACACTGACCATCTCAGAGCTTCCAGGTGAAAGACCAAGCTGCAGGTCCAATCACAGCCACCACACCTCCTCACATCCCCCTCATGCACGTAATCAGCCTCACAGTTTGTGCCTTGCAGGCAGCAGCTGGTGAGTAGAAGGTGCGAAGTTCCCATGAGCAAAGCTGTCACCTGCTAGTGCCAGCCACAGGGTGCCTTTCTGCAGCCAAAGCCTCTGTCAGTGCTCCGTGCAGTGCTGCCATTTGTCACACTCGGATGTGAGTTGCAAGAACAGAGGAACATAAAACTCCCACTGTTGGTTTCTGAATGAATTATTTCTGCGGCAAAAAGCCATAATTTGTTTTTTTTCAGCAGCAATTCAGCCACAAGCTGGAGCCACTTCTTGTTCTGCCCTGAGCTGATCAGATTTACCAAGGGAACAAAGAGCTGATCCTGCCAGAGCTTGCTTCTGGCAAAATCCACCAGCTTCCCTGATACCCATATCAGGACTTACAGAGACTTTGCTCCCCCTAAAAGCGCACCCTTGGCCGCTCTGGTGAGGTCTCTTCCCAGATGAGGATGTGCCACAGCTGCCAGCACCAGGGATGTACTGCAGAACAAGACCATGAGGGAAAGAAGGAATGCAAAACAAACCCTTCCCATGGGATAAGAGTGGGAAGGCGCAGACCAGTCTAAGGAGCCTCTAAACTTCTTCTTTCAGTCCCTGCCAGGGACAAGCCAGCTGGTGAAGGGCAGTGCCCCCATTGCTCCCATGTGCAGCTCCAGGGTAGCCAAGGGGGTTTAGAGTTCTGGGAGAGAAAATCCAGGCTCAGGAACACAACCAGAGGCCTGATCATCCTCTCTGCAGTGGAGGGGTCTCTGACTGTGTGCCCAGAATGTGACAGGACATCAGGAAGCCCAGGTCATCCCTCTCCCTACTCCCCAAGGAGCTCTCTGAGTTGTTAGGCTGCTGAGACTTGAAGGTCTCTTCCATGTCAGGCACGTTGTCCCCAACTTTTGACTCACCTCTTTAGCTAGAAAATCCATCTTCTACCCAAGACGTCTCTTGGAGGGAATGGCTGAAGCTGGCAAAATGTCTCAGATGTGGGAAACCCCTTCTGCTAGTGAACTCCCTGCTCCCAGGTGAAATCCTGCTCTTTTGGATGCCTGTGACTGCTAAGGGCAAACTGTTGAAGAGTGGATTAGTGAAACAGCAGTGAGAGAGGCTGAGAGTGGTCTGGACACTGTGCTTGGAGGGTTGTGATCTATTGCACAAAGTCAAGCAGGAGGCCAGTCAGCAGCAGGGAAACCCAGGTATTGATATTGGGTAGTCCGTAAAATGTTTATGTCCTGGCTGATGGGACAAAGGTCACCCTCAGTGAGCTGGCAGGTGACACAAAGTTGGGAGGATGGCTTGTCACACTAGAGGGACATGCTGCCATCATATAATCATGGAATGTATTTATCGGCGATGGAGAGGAGACGGGGAGACTGAATGTCCATCAGAATCCAGAATCTGATCAGAATCTGATTTTATTGGGAACTTACAAGAGCTTATATACTGTTTCAGGAGACTAACAATGTGTACTACAAAGATTTAGGTAACAATCAAATACACAAACTTATGCATATCACAATATTCCTTGGCTGTCAGTGCTTAATGAAATTTCCTTTTCCCGGAGAGCTGTCTGATAGGATCTTCTTGCAGTCTTGACTCAATCTCAGAGTTCCGTTTGCTTTTGCCAAGGCCTTTTGTTTATCAAATCTTTTATGCTAAATAAGGTCCAAAGTACTATCAGTCTTGTCCATCCCCACATGTATTGGGATCAAAGAGACCTTAAAACCCACCCAGGCCTGTCCCCCCTTCCATGGGTAGGGACACCTTCTACTATCCCAGGCTGTCCAAGCTCTGTTCAGCAAGGCCTTGAATACTTCCAGGGAGGGAGCAGCCACAGCTTCTCTGGGCCTCACTACACTCACAGAGAAGAATTTCATGCTAATATTTAATCTTAAACTCCCATTTTTTTTTCATTTAAAGCTGTTTCCTCTTGTCCTATCCCTTTTGGCCTGTGTGAAATCCATGGAGACCTCATCAGGATGGAGAACCTCATGGATCTCAAAAAGAAGTGCAAAGTCCTGACCCTGGGAAGGACCATACCCAGGCACCAGTATATGGCAGTGCTGACCAGCTGGAAAGCAGTTTGGCACAAAAGGACCTGGGGCTCCTGGAGGACACTGGACTGGACATGAGCAGCAATGTGCCCTTGCCACCAAAATTCCAACAGGCGCCTGGGCTGCATGAGGAGGAGCACTGACAGCAGGTTGAAGGAGCGGACCCTTCCCCTCTACTCAGCATTGGTGGGGCTGCTCCTCAAGTGGTGGGTTCAGTTCCCGGCTCCCCAGGATTAGAGATGTATGGACATACTGGAGAGGATCCAGCAAAGGGCCATAGAGATGATGAAGAGACAGGAGCATTTCTCCAGGAAGGAGATACTGGTCCAGTTCAGGCTGGAGAGGGCTCAGGGCTCAGGATTCTTACCAATGTGTGTGGAGCAAAGTAGATGCAGCCCAACTCTCACAAGAGGCAACAAAAAATTCTATTTAAACACCAGATAAAACTTTATTGCACTCTGAAACAGGCTGTCCAGAGAGGCTGTGGAGGCCCACAGCCCACCTGGATATAGTCCTGGGCAGCCTCTCCAGGGACTGGGCTGGATGAATTCCAGTCTCAGCTCCTCGCCAGCCCCGCAGGTGTGGGGAGGGCAGACTGAGTGTTTTGGGTGGCACAGAGCTCTCAGTCCAGCCACTCCTGAGGTCTGGGCCAGCAGCTCAGCAGTCTCTGGCAAACACCCAGCACACAACGGCACGAGAGCACTTCTGTGCTGCCTGTTGGGGTTTTTTCCAAAGCTGCATAATCTTACGCAAACATTGTCTTTCCCTACACAGCCTCATAGGGAAACCCCACTCCAGAGTCCAGAGGGACCATTCTCCTTTTTGTGGCCAGGCCACTTGGCACATTTTAGTTTCCTTTTGATTTGAATAAAGCTAAAATGAGTGCTGAGTCACTTGCCATTGTGAACCGTATTCCATTCTGCCTCACTTTTTTCTGTTCCCTCAAATTCCCTTAAGCTATTTCACTTTCATGTCATCCTTTATCATCATCTTGGAATTTCCATTTCAGCTACTCCCAGCTGCCTCCAGGATTCCCTTTTAAAAGGGGCCTGAATCCAGCTGTTGCACACTGAGCTGCATCTTCCAGAGCTTCTGCTCCTGCTCCGACAGCCTTCACCTGACAGAAAGATGAAGGTCTCTGCAGCTGGATTGGCTCTTCTCCTCATTTCAGCCTCCTTCTCCCAAACTTTCTCTGGTCCAGGTGAGTCCTGCTTTTTCATTTGTGAAGGGAGAACAGATCTGAGCCTTCCATATTATTTCTCCATTGAGCTCCCATGGCAGATAACTGGGAATTTATCAGCATTTGTGCCATTCTCCACTCTGTCCAGAGATCAGCTGCATGTAGGAACCCTGGAATCAGAAAGTCGACCATCCATCCAACCATCCACCCAACCATCCATCCTCCATGCATCCGTGCATCCATCATCCATCCGTCCATCCATCCATCTACCCATCCATCCAACCTGGGCTCAGAGTACTTATTCCTGGTTACAGTTGAGAGATTCTGCCTCTGTCCTGGGGCTGGAGGAGTTGGGGAAGCGAAGCTCTGAGCAATGGCAGAGTGAGAATCTTACAGTACCTTGATACTGCTCGTGGCATTGGACCATTTGATCCCCAATGTCCATTTCAACCTTAATTATTCTCTAATTCCTCAGTACCTTCCCTGCCAGCACAGCTCCCAGTGCTCACATTGTCTTCCTTTGCCTCTCATAGCTGGACTCGATATCCCAATCTGCTGTTTCACATATAGACAGCACAAACTCCCACAGAAGCTCATCCAGCGTCATTACATCACCAGCAGCAGTTGTCCTCAGCCAGCCATTGTGTGAGTGCCAGTGGAGGGGACAGGGCAGGGACACCACTGTGGGCGAGTGGGTGAGTGACCAGCTCTGCATGGCAAGGGGGTCTGTTCCTGTAGCTGTAGGAACAGACCAGGGAGAGGGGAATACCAAGGAGAAAGGGCTCACACAGGGATTGCTGGGGATGCTCACGTGGGGATTCTCAGGGATGTTCCTGCAGGAGTGGAGGAAGCAATGTGGGAGGAGGGATGGGACTGGGGAGCATCACAGCCAGCTGCTGTTTTCAGCATCAGCATAGGGGAAAACCTCTTGCAATTCTCAGAGTTGGGATCCAGGCTCTCCTGGGAAGCAGGTGTGAGCAGAGATCTAATATATGCCATCCCTGTTCCTCAGGTTTGTCACAAAAGAAGGCCGCCAGGTCTGTGCCAATCCTGAAAATACCTGGGTCCAAAGCTACCTGCAAATCTTGGAGAACTGAGCCAAGCAGTGTGGCAAGTGTAGCTGCTGTCATGGAGAAGCCATGTTATCCTGAGCTCCAGCCCTGGAGCAGGACCCTGGAACAACAGGAGCCACAGGAGCATCTGCAGGTGTCCCCAAGGGACTGCTGGAAGGGCACCTTGTGTCCCTGCAGGTCCATGCAACCTGCTCATCCTTGGCTTGCATGGACCACGCTTAAGCCTCATCCCTCTGCCCCAGCCCCAGGCCCATGGAACTGCACCTTGGCTGATGTATTATTTGAAGTTATTTAAGAAATCATCATATGGGGCATTCAGTCCTTTTTTTCCCATGGTTAATGATATTATTTATAGGGGGGTGACAGGGAGGGTTCTTCTAGGAGGGTGACCCAGTGCTGGATGACAGGAGACCCTGATTTATACATGTCAACTCATGTATTCTGGAGATTCTGGAGAATAAAGACTTTGAAGAAAACCTTCCTTTTTCCCTTTTATGTGCCTCTGTGTGGTGTTCACCAGCACACACAGAATGTCCTCTGAGCCATCTGAGCCTTTATAGGACACATGAAGATGGAAAATTGTTTGAGGCAAACCCATAAAGTTTCCATACTGCAGACTCAGGAACACCCTCCAAAACCTCATTCTCCCACAGCACACACCCCCACTCCCCACATCCTCTGCAGAATTAGAAGTGTTTGTACCCACATGGTACAAACTCCACATGGGGAACTTTAGCATTCATGAATCTGCTCTCCACACTCCCCAGGCACATCCCACACATTTGCTGCTCCCAGCCCCACACACCCCATCTCAAAATGATCCCTGGATGTGCAACGTCATGCTGAGACCAGCAGTGCTGGAGAGGGACAGGGACCCCATCTTTCATTCTAACCACCCCAATGGGGGTTGTTCCACACTTTCCTACCTGTAAAACAAGGGGAAAGGTCCAGATCTTGCTGTAGGGGTAAAACAACCAGCAGAAAACCTGCTGCAGTTGTTCTCAGGATGCGGCTTTCCATGGGAACATGAATGGGAAGAAGCAGGTCCCAAGGGTAAAAGCCCAGTGCGGGGTACAGCTTGTCCATGGAGATCATGCTCAGGGCTCCTTGTCATCTGCACTCCGGGAAGAAATCCCAGAAGGATTTGGGTTGTAAAGGACCTTAAAGTTAATCTCATTCCACCCCTGCTGTGAGCAGGGACACCTTCTACCAACCTGGCCTTGGACACTTCCAGGGCTGGGGCAGCCACAGCTCCTCTGGGCACCCTGTGCCAGGGCCTCCCCACCCTCACAGGGAAGAATTTCTTCCCAATGTCCATGCTAAACAGTCCTCCTTCAGTGTAATATAATTCCCCTTTGACCTACAGCAACAGGCCCTGCTAAAAGTTTTGTCCCCATCTTTCTTACAGACCCCATTCAAGTGCCCCCACAGCATAGTCCAGAGCTGGCCTAGCCTTGCCCACATCCTATTCTTCCTAAAGTAAAAAAAACCCTTTCTCTTAGTGTTTATTTTTCCCCCCTGCAGGTATAGGTCAGATTTGGCAACTCTGAGGCTGAGAAAGCACCTCTGTATTGTCTTGTGATTTCTCTCTAGTCTTGTGTTCTCTGGGCAGGAAAGCTGGCTGCAGTCAAGAGGGTCATGAACACCCAAAGAGTGGCATCCCAGCCAAGGGCAGCCCAGCCCAGCACCATTCTGTGTCCCAAGAGATGGTGCTGGGGAAATACACAGAGAGATGAAAATCTGCAGGGGGTGTATCCTGAGTGGGGCTACCCCATTGTGCTGTGAAACTCTGGAGCAGAGTGGTCAGTGGATGGACAGGAAGATGCCGAGAATGGGGTGCTGGATGTCTCCTCTACCCCTGAGGACATCCCAACCCCAAGTTTGGTGCTGCAGAGGAACTGCAGGAGCCTCAAATAATCCCTGCTCTGGGACTCTGAGCTGAGATGTGATGGAGGATGGGTGTTTTGGAGAAAAGGAAGTTGAGGGGAGTACTGGGGTTTATCCCATGCTCAGGATGCAGGGACAGGCTGGAGAGGCTGGATCATCCAGTGCTGCAGCTGCCTCCCCTCTGGATGGTCCCTGGCTGTGTGCATAGGCACTTGTGGGAATTTCCCTCTCAAGCCTTTCTGGTTTTGTTTTCCAGTTGCTGGACTTAGGGAACATTTCCTTCACTGCCTGCAGTGGCAGAAAGCATCAGAAGACCTTCATGGTTCCATGGGCAAAACACTGGATAGCCTGGTTTTCTCTGGCCTTTTCGAGAGCATGAATCCTGTGGCTCATCCTCCTCCCCCAGCTTCACTTGAAGAAGCCCAGGGAGGAGAAAGGAGCCATGGAGACCCTCAGTCCCAGCATTATCTCCCTGCTTGCAACCCCATAATGAACATCCTCACATGGTCTCTCACTGCCACTCCTGGATAACTGATGGTTTGAACTTGGCCTCACACCTCAGCCTCTTCAATTTCTGTCTTTTCAACTTGCACTGGCCACTTCATCCAAGAATCCTTTCTCCTAAATCCACCCATTTATACATCCCATCACTGGTGCTACCCTGTGGAAAGTGGGGGCTGGATGGATCAGGCTAAGCACAAACATGATCTGTTGTGTCTGCCAAAGTCCTGATGGGAACTTGAAGGTCTCTCTGCTTGAGCCTTTTTTCTCTCCTTGTTTCTGCTTCTCTTTCCCAATCCTGCTCTGCTCCAGGTGAGTCCACCCACCCAGAACTGTAGAATCACTTAGGTTGGAAAAGACCTCTAGGATGGTGGCTCCAGCCATTCCCCCAGCACTGCGAAGACCACCACTAACCCATGTCCCTAAGTGCCACATCCACACATCTGTTAAATGCCTCCAGGGATGGGGACGCTGCCCCTGCCCTTGACAGAGGTGATGATGACCAAGGGGAGATTGGGAGACAACCTGAGCATCTGCAGACCACTGTGGTGCCAACGAGGCTTGGGGCTGTTTTACAGGCAGTTGATCTCACACTGGTTTTCTTGGTCCTAATAACCAGCTCTGACGGACACAGCCTGAATTGTTCTCATCCCCTGTCGAGCTTCAGCAGGGAGGTGGGACCGGCAGTCTCATTTTCTACCCACGAAGTTACCAGCCAGTTTTAAATGTCAACCGCAGGCTGATAAAGTGCTTTTGTTGGTTTTACTTGTGCTTTTTTAAACAAAAGTCTTGTTTCCTTCCCCAGGAAGCTGCAGAACAACAGTGAATTGGTGCTTGTCTTGCAATAAACACTAACAGAGCATCCCAAGAGCTAAGCCTGGTTCAGGCTGCGTTCCAGAGGAGCCTGTGCCAGAGAAGCGGTCCTGGTCCTTTCCTCTCACCATAGAGACACCCCTGAATCCCCACTCTGAGATTTCCAGGCGTTCCTTTGCCAAATTTGTGGTGGCAAAGCCTCACCAGCTCCCAGCCTTGGCTACGATAGGATGGGGGGAAAGGGCTGCGAAGAGTTCTGGCTCCACATCAGCACAGGGGCTGGGAGGTCCTGAGACTGCTGCTGCTGTGGTGCTGGGATCAGGGAGGTCAAGCAGAAGGGAAGGCTTTTAGACCTAAGAAGGCTGGGGCACTTCCAGCTGAGAAGTTGGGTATTTCCCCTACATCTCTGAAAATAGTTGTAGTGGGGTCGCCATTTTCCAAACAGGAGGGGAACAACCAGAGATGACACAGAGAGAAAACAACTTTTTTCTTTGGCACCAGCACAAAGCATCAGTTTGAGAATAAGGCTGAACACTGTGGTTCCACAACAAGCATCCTGTAAGTAACCAGGGTACCACTTCCTTCTCTAGGGACAGATCTTACTCACAGCATCTACATTAGAAAATTCAGCAGGAAAACTCAGCCTGGGCTTATAGGACAGCACTCAGACCTAATTCCAACCCACAAATAGCTCTGTGATGAAATCCCTCGCACATTCTAGCAGTGGAGGCACAACAAGGTGGGGCTCAGTTTAGCCACATCCCACAGCAGGGCACCCCAAGATGGGTCTGAAAGGCCAGGAGGTCTTCAGCATCAAGGATGCCCTAAGTGTAGCTGAATTATTGTGGATAAATTACACATTTGCAAGGCAAAACAAACTTCAGGAGTCCCAAGGTGGCTCAGCAGGTCCTAGTGCTTGGCAGTAGTATTTCTAGGTCTGTGCCAAGCTCTCACGGGTGGGCTGGCAGGACTTCTCAGCTTCCGGTGCTCCCTGCAGCTCCAGGCTGTTCACATATTCCTTCACCCACCTAGCATCAGGGCTAGCACAGACCTCCCACTTCTTTCTGTCACCAACCTGGCAAGTCATTAGTTCAGGGATTACAGTCCGAGGGGAAAAGGGGCATGAGGGACTTGGGTCATGTCACTGGGTCATCTCCCACAAACCCTCAAGCATCCAGGAGCTGCAGAGTGTGCTAAAACCCAGGGGGAGATCAGGGTCCCTTGGGAGAACCTGCCATGCTCAGATATTCATCTCCTTGTCCAATGCAGAGGTGAGCCTGGATGCAGTGTGGAATGTTGTGTGGATTGGGTTCATCAAGCTCTGGAGGGTCCTGCTGGCTCCTCATCTCCTTCCCATGCCTTATTCCCAGCATCAGGATAGTCCAAAGAGACCAAGGGACCACTTATTTTTCAGCTGAGGAGGGTGAGGGCTTACACACTGCACATTGAACCTGGGTGGCTGCTCCCTTCCCCCAGGGATGATGCCTCACAGCATCCTTCTCCTGGCCCTGTTGGATGTGAAGCCAGGAGCTCAAAGGCTGGCAAAGCCTCCTGTCAGGCCCAAAGCTGGTACTTACACAACTGTTGGCTGGAAGCAGTTGCTGCTGGTGTAGAAATACTCCTGCATGTGATTCTGAGGCAACTTTTGTGAGATGTAGCTGAAGCAGCACAAAGCCATGTCAGACCCCACTGGAAGAGATCAGGAAATCCAGCCTGAGACCATCAATCAATAAATTGTACATTCCTGGCTGAGAGCACAGGCAAACACCTCCTTAATCAGCTGTACCACTCCTTCTCCTCCTGTTTCCCCTGAAAATCAGCCAGAAATTGCTGTGAACATAGAAGCTTGATAAAAAACATTGCTAGGATTATTTGTTAAATGTTTTGCACTAACATCCCAGGGTAAAAATTCCTGTCATTACCCTGTGTCCACTCCTAAAGGCCAGCAAGAAAATCAGGGAAGAGGAAACTTGAAAACTTTGATACCAATAAAACTCATCCCTAAGGTAAAAGGATGTTAGAAAGGAAGAGCAGTCCAAATAAATCAGAAGAAGTTATTCAAACAGGTTTCCAACATTTGCAGCTGACTTTTGCTGGTTCTGCTCCAAATTACAAGCAGTCATAGCAAAAGTCCACCCCAGGAGAGCAGAGGGATGCTGTACTCACATGGAGCAGGAAGGGCCTGAGAAAAGAGGGCAGCAACCAGGATGATAGAGGCAGAGTGTGGAGATGTTTATCCTGGACAGGGATAAGCTGCAAGGGCAGAGTCAGTAACAGAGCAGGTTCCTCCTGTGCCTTTTGTGAGGTGCTGGCTTAGTCCTTGCTTTTTACAGGGCCAGTGGCCTGTCAGTCAGATTTGAGGGCAAAGGCAAATGTAGAATTTCCAAAACATAATAGAGCTGATGTCATGGCACCCTTGCCTCAGAAATACTGGGAAAACAAACAAACAAGAAAAAAAAAAAAAAAAAAAAAAAAAAAAAAAAAAAAAAAAAAAAAAACAAAAACAGAAACAAAAAACCAACAAAACAAAACAAAAAAAAAAACAAAACAAAATAAAACAAAACAAAACAACAACAACAACAGCAACAAAAAACCAACAAAACAAAAACCAAACAACAAAAAACCCCAGCTGGTTGAGGAAGTAGCAGAATAGCCTTTGTGTGAAGAGAGGTAAGTGTGAGCAAATCAGCCCCCACTGACCAAGACAGGATATGAAACCACCCTTGAGCAGCAGGTTCACATTTGCATCATCCAAAACAACTCTGCTTATCAAAGTCACCTCAGCGTCCCCACCCCAAAACACCAGGAGGACCCAGCTGAGTCTTATCCTCAAGAAACCAGGTCTGGGGGTCAGGGGTGCTCAGAACCTCAAATGGAAGGTACAGGTCCAGCCAAGGGGTTCCTTCTCCAGTGGTGGGTCTGGGAAATGTCTTGGGTGGATACAGAGGGTCAGTGAGGGCAGTACAGGCAGCAGAACACTCAGTCTGGAGACTGGTTGTAGATCCAGGCTGGCAGCCTTGGCACCATGAAGCACAAAATTCTCAGTGCTGTGCTTCCAGTGTGGGGTTGTGGCCTCCAAATCCCTCCCAACAACCCCAGTAAGGGTTGGGCTTGGCTGGGAATCCTGCCTGGATGGGTTAACTCTACAAAGAGCATCTTCTCCGAGTGCTGGTGGGTTTGGTACAAGGTGGGATGCAGAGGGCAGAGCAGGAGCTTCCCCAGCCCAGGGAGCTGAGAGGGACCAAGAGACTCCAGTCCCTGGTGCCCACCTACAGGCACAGGGGGTTATGGTATGGTCCACACAGAGGCCCCTGGCACTGCCCTTACCATGACATGATGGGCTCCCCAGGATGTGCCAGGGAGCATTTCCCCTTTTTCCACCTCTCTACTTTGTGACAGCCCTCCATTCTGTCAGCTCACAGCCTGTGGTTCCTCTGGGTGTTTTCCAGCCCAGCTACTGCTCACAAGGCCCCACGAGCTCGTGTTTCCCAGATTTCCTCAGTGACCCTCAGCCCCAGTTCTGTGACAGTGCTGGAACTCTCCTCCTCCCCCGCTGGCCTCATGGGTCTGTGGGGGCACTCAGGACCTCCCCAGTGTACCCTCCACCACGATGTCCCCATGGGTGGGGACCCGGGCTGCAGGAGGGTCTCCACGTCTGTGCCCCTGCTGGGATGGGCAGAAGCCCATGGTTTTTCCAAATCATCCTCCCAGGAGGCATCCAGGTGGTGTCCTGAGGACCCTGAGGACTCTTCATGAGCAGGAGTTGGAGCTGAACCAAGCGCCTGGCATCATGGGGTTGTCACAGACGCATCGTGGTGGTATTTTGGGGCAGCACAGCAATGTGCTGCAGGTATTAAGGCTTTGCAAGGGACAAAACCTCAGCTGGAATTTGCCGAGGAACACTCCCTGTCAGAGATGGGAAGATGGATTATTTATTGCTACTGCCATATTGCATTCCAGAATTGTGGTTAGTCTATTGGTTGGGCTAATTGATGTGAGCGTTGCTTATGGCCCAGATCCATGTAGGGTGCAAAGTAAGGCAGTGGGACTCATCCTCATCTTCTCAGCACATCAACAACTGCATTTTGTGCTAAGCCTCATCCCCACTGCCCCAAGGCTGATCCTGAGGCTGGTATTTCTCCTTCCAAGGAGCAGTGCCTGTAGAAAAAGTCTATATCCCCCACCTGCTTTGCCACACGGCCCTACAAAGGGCTCCAAAGGCAGCTCCCATGCCGTATCACCTCTCAGTTGCCTTCCATCAGAGACAGAGACTGTCCTGCCTTGGGACATGCAAATGAACCTGTTTGTTGTTCCCAGAGCTGCTGGCAGACAAAGGAGCTGTTATTGCCTATGACATACTATGTGACAGGGCCAGATCAAGATCTAAGAAACCACAGAAAGATACTGATGTTCCTCCAACCGCAAGGCAACCAGAGCTCACGCTCTGCCGTGGCTGGTAAAGGCAACCGAAACCATGACATCTGACTATTGCTCTGACAGGGCAGGGTGACTTCTTCTCAGCCCTGCACAGCCCTCCATTCCCTGCTCCAGACATGCCCAGCGGCTGGCACAATCCTGGGGATCATCACACTGGCCCCTCACTCAGGGGCTTTGCCCTGTGCAGGGTTTTTTGAAGGTGCATTCTCCAGCCCTGGCCATCACAGCAAAGATGGCTTTTATACCCCCACAAGTCCAAGCACAGGAAAGTCTGAAGTCATCAGCTCCAGCCATGTCCCTCACCTGTCTGTGCACAGGTCCCTGCTCCCCTCTGCTGGGATGGGTCCTTGATCCCAGCTCGGGTGGTGCCACTGTGACTGTCTGGTTGGCTCCTGGATGGTCAGACAGGGAAATTTCCTTAAGAGTTCACTAATGGCAAAGATACTTGTCACAAACATAAAAAAAAGTTGCAAAGCCACCCAGCAGGTACCTGGACTTCTGCCCATGCATGTTTTGCAAGGAAAGCTGGACAGATAAGGTGGAGCACCTGGTAAGGTGATCAGGGTCCCTCTAGTGCTGGGGGCCACCTTCTGCTTTGGCTTCAAACTTCTCTTTAAGGGAGAAATATTGACTTTTAATTTTCAGTTTCTGAAAACCTGGCCTTCATGCATCTTTCTTTTTTATTTTTTTTTTCCTTTTTTTTCCCCCACAGATTTAAAACAACATATTTTTGTACCAATTTCCTTTATCATATATGCTTTTCTTTTATTTATTTTAGTTTAATAAGAGCTGTGAAAATATTTGAACAGTAGGAAGGATTGGCTCCCTATTCCTGTGAGGTTTAAAAGGCTGATTTATGGCAAGAAAATTCAGCATTTTCTTTTGTTATCAATGTCACCATTGTTAAAAGGATTAAATTATTTCTACTACCTTGGTCCACTGAAGTACAGTCCTTTTCCCTCCTGCATATCATGGAATCATGGAATGGTTTGTACTGGAAGGGACCTTAACGTTTATCCCATTCTGCCGCCTGCCATGGGTAGGGACATCTTCTACTATCCCAGAGTGTTCCAAGCCCTGTCCAACCTGGCCTTGGACACTTCCAGGGATCCAGGGGCAGCCACAGCTTCTCTCACACCCTGTGCCAGGGCCTCCCCACCCTCCCAGGGAAGAATTTCCTCCTAACCATCTGTCATAATGCACATTGAAATTAATTACATGACTTGGCCCGAGACTTTGTTCCTTTCCTAGTATTGGCAGGGCTATAACTTTGGTATTGCCCATATTTCTGTCCATGGGATTTTGCTGGAGACAGCTTGCCCCTGCTCTGTGCTACTGCCTCCTTCCTTGTCCAGTCTGTGTCATCCCCAATAATCAGCAATTAATTTATAGGAATTTCCAAATCCCTGATGGGACACAACTTGTTTTGCCTGGACACAAATAGTGGCAGGCCCACCATTCACACATGCTATATGTGGACCTTGAGATGCTCCACAAATGCATTGGCAAAATGACCCATTTCTGGCTTCCCAAACCTTCAGAGATGTCAACCAACAAGGTAAAAGAAGCCAAATTCTACCATGATCTTTAACCATCATAAAGTTAAGCTGATCTTTTTCACTTGCAGGAAAGAAATGTGTGTCTTCATTCCTTTTTTAACTGATTTTTCAAGAAGGAAGTCAGAAGGAATGGAGAAGTGTGCACTTTCTAGGTCATTCCAGGAAAGCAAACCCTTGACCCACGGATGCTGAGCTCTGACACCTGCATGCCACTCGTGCAGTCAGCCTCTGTGTGCAACCCTGGCACCTTCAGCCGGGAGCAGCTCAACGCCGCCACATCCTGCACCGACGACAGCACGGTGGCGAGGAGCCTGAGAAATCTCACCAACCAGTTGGGCTTGATGGCTGTGAACCAGGATTTCTTGGATGCAGGGCTGGAATTGCTGCCCTTCGAGAACACGACGCACAGTGTTTGTGTTCTCACCAACAAGAGTGCCAACATCCCCTGCTTTAAAGCAGGTAAGGTGCAGCTGGGGGGTTGTTTTCAGTGGGTCATAAAGTCAAAAAGGGACAAATATCTCCATATAGGATCCTTGTGGGTCTCTTCCAACAGAGGAAATTCTGTGATTCTGTGGTATTTGAATGAGGCACTTCAAGACATGACTATGTAAGGTGAAAGACAGGAAATCCTCCCCCCAGTTAGAAAAGAAAAAATAATCAAGCAATAATTTATTAATAAACATAAAAATTATTTTAACTTCCCCCAAAAATTATAGCAAATAGTTCTTCCTTTATAAAGTCTTTTTGAAAGCATGAGAAATTTTCAATAGCCACCAGTGCTTAAAACTTTTCAGGAGCTTTTTTTCTTCTTCCTAGAATTCACTTGCCATTACTTGAATGCCAATTATCAGCTTGTCAGCACTGACAGGCTGAGAAAGTTGAGGCTGTTCAGCCTGGAGAAGAGCAGATTCTGTGGAGACCTCACAGCACCTTCCAGGATCTGGAGGGACTACAGGGAACCTGGAGAGGGACTGCATTAGTAACTATAGTGGGAGGACAAGGGGGAATGGCTTTGCACTGAAAGAGAGTAGATTAAATTAAATATACAGAAGAAATTCTTCTCTGTGAGGGTGGTGAAGCCCTGGAAAAATTGCCCAGAGAAGCTGTGGCTGTCCCACCCCTGGAAGCGTCCAGGGCAAGGCCGAATGGGGCTTGGAGCAACCTGGGGTAGTGGAAGGTTGAAATGGGATGGGCTTTAAAGTCCCTTCCATTCTGTGATTCTGTGATTTGGTTCTCAACCCAATCAAGACTAACAGCTAAACACTCTTAAGAAATCTAGTTAATTGATTAATTAACTAATGCGCCCTACATCAGAAGAAAAGTCTAGAAGTTTGTCTGAAATTTAGACAAACGGAGGACAAACACAGAACTTATTAAAATTTGAAGTGATCCATCATAGGCATAACATTTAAAAAAACATTGTAAATGTGAAGCTTGCAAAACCAATCATAAGGATACAGAGTGTTCTCTTTTCCTCATTCTCTGCCTGTGAGGAGGGCTCCCTACTGAGTGAGGAGATGAGATGCTCAGTGCTTCTTCCATCATCTCACAGAGGGTCTTCACTGAGTCCCCTCCAGTTTTCATAGAATCACAGAAGGGTTTGGGTTGGAAGGGAACTTAAAGACCATCCTGTTCCACCCCCTGTCATGGGCAGAGATACCTTCCACTAGATGAGGGTGCTCCAAGCTCTGTCCAGCCTGGCCTTGGGCACTTCCCACATCATTATTGCCAGGAACATCACCACTTGTTACTTGCCTGTCCTAACACAAAAACCTGCTTCTGAAGTTGAAAGCAATGTACAAAATTCCTAAAATATTTTCATTTTAGGTGACAAACAGGTGCCAGAAAACCTAGGACTCTCTGCAATGCACACTCTCTTTGTCCGAGAGCACAATCGCCCGGCTAAGGAGCTGAGGAAATTAAATCCCCACTGGGATGGGAAAAAGCTTTACCAGGAGAGTCGAAAGATTGTGATTGCCATAAACCAGGTACTGATTGCTGTTCCACCATCCACACACTTAGAAATGGCTTTTTGTCCAGGCAAAAGGATGAAAATGTTTTGCCGAATAAGTGGAGTTATTTGTGGGAGTTGGAAATTGTGAATGAGGATGGTCCATCTGAGGCAGCATGGGTATCCAGAGCTTTTTTATGCATTTTGTTACTAATTTATCAATTATTTATTATATTAATGTATATATTAATTATTAGATAAAATAATTTCACATTTAAAAATAATTTAAATCCATTATGCCAAACTTATTCCATTGCTACAGCTCTTTTTTTCTGAAGATTTTAATGAATTTTGCTGCAGAGAGTCCACATTCATTCTCTGCACTTGACTTTTGACGCCATTTCTGCTGCAGCTGCTGGTAACTTGCTGTGCTCTTGTGCTTTTTCAGATCATAACATGCAGAGATTACCTCCCACTCCTGCTGGCTGAGGAGACGAGCAAGTGGATCCCTTTGTACAGTGGTTACAATGAGAAGGTGGATCCCAGGGCTTCAAATGTTTTCTCCCTGGCTTTCCGATTCGGCCACACGTAGGTGCAGCCTTTTGTGCCCCGTTTGAATGAGAGCTTTCAGCCTTTGGGTTCCTCCTCCCATGTCCCTCTGCATTTGACCTTTTGTGCTCCATGGAGAATTATAATGGAAGGTAAGAACATGGAGCAGTTGTCCGGGTCTGGTCCTAGGGTGGAGATCAGCTGGTAAGGCACATGGAATTACAGAATCCCAGAATAATTTAGGGTGGAAAAGATTTCCAAGACTATCAAGTCCAACCTGTGACTCCCACCTTGTCACCCAGCCCAGAGCACTGAGCACCATGTCCAGCCATTCCTTGCACACCTCCCAGCTCAGCAAGACCTGACAGTGGGATGCTCCTGCTGCTCCAGGAGACAGGAGACTCCCTGTGCCAAATGCCAATCCACCCAAGTCTGTGTCAATCAGAGCTCTTATATCCCCATATAATCAGAAGACATGGACAGAGGATGATGCATCCATTTTAACTGAGCTAAGGCAGCATCATTCCTGGCTCTAACTGTAGTTATGGGGTCCTGCTATTACACAGCTGAGATCTCCAGATGATTCTGTCTGAGGAAGACAAATATCTCTTCCAAAATGGGTTAACTAATTATGAGAAATATAATTACACATGTGCAGCCAATTTTCCTGTGTTTTGCTCATACTGTCTCCTTAATTTTGCTCATACTGTCTCCTGCTATGAAAAAGATATGTACAGTCAGTCTCTTGCTATGAAAAAGATGTGGACAGTCAGTCATGCATTAATGCTACCACTACATTTAATGTTTTAATAAATGTCTGTCAATTAATAGTGAATTATAAACAAAATCCATTGCAAAACCTAAAACCTTGGACAGACCCCCTTGGAAAGGGACTGGTGGGCAGCAAGTGGATTTGGGAGAGTGGAAGGAAAAGCTAAGAGATGAGGAGGGATAAGGAATTTAGTTACTATGTGAGGCTTTATTTACTGGCACCTGCAGACACATACAGATTCATACAGGTATCATTGTGAGGGTGGGGAGGCCCTGGCACAGGTTGCCCAGAGAAGCTGTGGCTGCCCCTGGATCCCTGGAAGTGTCCAAGGCCAGGCTGGATGGGGCTTGGAGCAACTTGGGGTAGTGGAAGGTGTCCCTGTCCATGGCAGCAGGTGGAATGAGAGGGGCTTTAAGGTCCTTTCCAACCCAAACCACTCTGTGATTCCATGATTCTGTGATTCCATACACACATGGTAAAATGAAAATATGGAGATGAAAACCCCACCCAGCCCACAGTGGACTGTTTCAGCTGCATGAAAGGGACCATCAAAAAAATCTTGGTACAAAAACAAATCTTTCCTTAATTTGCAACAGCTGCAGGAGATATCGACCCCCTGATCTGGGGCATGGTTGTGGACCATGCAAAACTCATGAAACAGAACCAGCTGCTCGTTGAAGAGCTCCAGAACCGCCTCTTTGAACAGACAGAGGTGATGGGTCTGGATCTAGGAGCCATGAACCTGCAATGGGGAAGAGACCACGGCCTTCCAGGTAGGGAGACTCAAGTCCACACCTCCTGTAAATAAGACCCTTTTTCCTTCTGCTGCTTACTCCACGAATGAACTTAGCTCTTTCTATACTAATGGGAAGAACCAGTACCTTGATTTGAGGGTGAAGGATGGACAGACAGTCAAGTTCAGGGAATAAAAGGTTTCTGTATTATAAAAATCTTTTTGTGAGACAGGTATGACAAGGACAAAAGGCTTAGAAATCAAAGATGATATTTGGGATAATGTAAGAAAGCAGGTGAGAGACAGTGGTGTATTGCAAAAAGAGAGCATGTGTGGTACAGAAGGTACAGACACAAGTGGCCAAATTCAGCTTTCACATGGGCTTGGACACATCTCCTGCACTTTGCTCTTTGCCCATCAATCTTGTCTTGTGTCCCAGACAAGCCAGAGTTCTGAGCAGAAGTGACTTGCACCCACAGGTGGGACTGCCCCAGGTGCCAGAGAAGAACGGGTGCTTTTGGGTTAAACACAACCAAATTTTCTCTTTTCTAAGAATTTGATCCTAGAAATTTCGCCTCCCAAAGCTGAAAGAACTGATGCGTTCACCCTCAGCAGTAGAAAGATATAACCAACAAGATGAGATATAGTCACAAAGACAACCCAAACTGTTAGTTTACTGTACATAGGAGAAGAACCTTTGAAAATGTGACATTTGTTGGGACTACCTGGACAATAGTGCCTTCCAGATCCTTTAATGCCATGAGAAGAAGCAGGCAGTGCTCATGGGCCAAGAAAGGTGCTGTGGAGACGTGGTGGTGGGTCCTGGTTATCTGCTGCTCCTGCTTTTGCAGGTTACAATGCCTGGAGGCGCTTCTGTGCGCTCTCCCAACCCCAAACTATAGAAAAATGATCTGAGGTGCTGGGCAATCCCAAACTGGCCAAGAAGTTAATGAATGTGTATGGGACACTGTACAATATCGACCTCTGGATTGGGGCAGTTGCACTCTGGTTCCCCAGGGCAGAGTTGGGCCCCTCCTGTCCTGCATTATTGGCACCCAGTTCAGGAACCTGTGTGATGGAGACAGGTGAGAGATACATTCCCTGTGGCATTTTTTAGGGGGGAAATGCTGACATTTCTTGTGACACATTCATCCAACCCATTTACACCACTCTAGTAAGTGCTCCCAGCAAGGCTCACCCCTTGATTTTAGCCCAGTTGCCAAAGTTGTTTTTGCAGCCTGTTTCTCTAGATTAATGTGGCTGAGGAGTACCAGCTCCAGATCATGGGAGATCTGCTGTGGCCTCTGCCTGAGGTGACTTTTGCTCTCAGGGCATAGATCCCTTCATCCCAGCAGCCCGCTGATGGTGTGTGGAAGAGGCAGGCTCTCTGCACTGGCAGAATCCAGATCTGGCCACACCAGAGACACATCTTTCTAAAGAGGTTTTCCTGGAGAAGGTGGATCTAAGCACCATTCAGATTCACCTTGGTCAGGTTCTCATCTCAGCAAGTAAAGAGAGAGTATAAGCTGCTTCTGAAAATTTCATTGCAGATTCTGGTGGGAAAACCCGGGAGTTTTCACTTCACAACAGTTGCAGGCATTGAGAAAAATCTCAGTGTCAAGAGTGATCTGTGACAATGCTCATATCAAAAAGATACCCAGGGATGTGTTCAAGATCAACACTTATCCTGAGGACTTCACTGATTGCTAAGAGATGTGCTTGACGTGCTTAACCTGTCATCCTGGAAAGATGAACCTGAGAGTGCCACAAAAGGTACCAGTGTTCTGAGATCTGTCAAAAATAATAAATGCGCTATGAGGTCTCTTCCATGCGTAAAAAATATTAAAGACTTAAGGTTTCCTCAGTGGGTCTGCCCCCAAAAGACAATGACTGTCCATTTAGCTACATTCAGACAGCACTGGAGGCAGAGGTGCTGTTAACTGGGTTTCCAGGCAATCCATCCCTTTCATCATCTCTTATTCCCTACCTCTTCCTTTCAAGCAGATGGGAAATCCTTCAAAATCCAGCCTGTTCTGGACCTTGGGGATGTGTCCTCTAAAGACCTTATTCCAGGACAACCATAGTCTTTTCTGACAGGAAAGGTGTTGATGAAAAATGAACTAAAATTAGCCAACCTGCTCCAAGGTCTTACTCTGCTGCTCCAAGTTCCTGCTTTCCCCTCATCTCCCCCAAAACTTTAAATCAGTTTAAATCAGTTTAAGGTCTATCTGGAGTGGTTTTGACACTGTATGGCCTCACACACCAGTAGCTGAACACACATGATCAAAGGTTATGATGTGCCACAGTAATGTCTTTGTCAGAGATGTGGACACTCAGTCTCCTACTGAAATACTTTTGACTAGAGCTCTCCCAAACTGAAATGATGTGGGAGAACAGAGAGTTGAAGAATGGAGTGGGTTGGATTATTTTTCCTTCTGACAACCCATTTATAGATGATCACAACACCTGGGGATCACCTACACTGTCCTTCTGCAAGGTACAGACCACAAAGCATCTCCATACAGTTTCTGTATTGAGTAACTATTTGAGGGAAACACTGTTGTTTAAGACAGATATTTCACTTAAAGGCTAAATTATGGTGGCTTCACCCCATTTTTTAGGACCTGAGTCCAGCTTACCTTCTCTCTAAACAACAGAGTTTTTTTCATTTCTTTTTTTATCGTAGTCTTATGGTCACTAAAATGTGCTGAGCTGCTTCCTGTGGCTCCTTTCTCACCAGGCTTGGGGGAAGTCAAAGTATTTGTGTAACCCATAGAGAGTTAAATTCCAGGGCTAAAAGCAGCTGCTACAAGTTTAACCCTTTGAAATGGCAAGAAATCACCCCCAAACCACTCATTCTAAGGCTGGAAGCACCCTGGTATCTCAGAGGTGCAAGGATACAGGGATGAGAAAAAGGTGGACAAAAGTGGTGTGTCCAGGAAAGACTTTCTGCCTCTCAGAAGCTTTTTCTGCTATATTGACAGTTTCTAATCCTACTCATCAGACCAGCATTGGAAACCCCTAACAGTGGCTCTGAGCTGCTCCTGGGAAGCTCCTGCCTGGACATCAGGCTCTGCTGGCTGCTGTTGACTGAACATAAGCACATGGTTTCCCAGAGGAGAGCTCAAGACTATGTAATCTGTTTTCTTTCCTGTAATGTAATTTTAAAAAAAACATAATTTCTTTCAGAAAACTTCCAGTAATGTAAGACTTCAGATGAAAGTGTAATGACATTTTATTTTCTGTTGCCCTAAAAAATTGATCAGAGGCCTTCTGGCTCTTAAAAGTGTAATTGTGACAAGTTTTTTTACTTCCTATCCTGAATGGGTGTCAAACCTGCAGGCTGGCATTGCAAAATCAAATTCCTTATCCCTTGTACCTGCTCAGAAATCAGCACATTCATGTAATCTTCACCAAAACTTTCCCAATCTCCTGGTTTTGCACAAGAGAAGAAGCTGTTTAGGCTGCTTCTAATCAGCAGTGAGATTTCAGCCTTTGAAGACACTGAAGCATGGCAGCTGCATCTTGAAGTCTTGAAACAAATTTTATTTAAATCCTACAGTGAACCTGTGTGGTTTGGGTGTTCTGGGAAGTAATAAAACACATCCTTGTGCACTCACTTACAGCTGACATCAATGACAGGGTCGGGCCAGAGGGGTTGGAAATCTTTCCATCATAAAAGGGCCTGGGGGAGCTGGTTGACCATAGCTGAACAAGAGTCTAAGTGTGCCCAGTGGGCAAGAGCCCAATGGCACCTGGGCTGTGCCAGACATGGTGTGACCAGCAGGACCAGGGCAGTGTCTGTCCCCCTGTGCTGGCACTGCAAAGGCCCCACCTCAAATCCTGTGTTCAGTTTTGGGCCTCTCACTGCAATAAAGATGTTGAAAGGCTAGAGCATCACCAGAGAAGGGAACAGAGCTGGG
This sequence comes from Dicaeum eximium, assembly GCA_013396995.1. NCBI lineage: Eukaryota > Metazoa > Chordata > Aves > Passeriformes > Dicaeidae > Dicaeum > Dicaeum eximium. Next base: position 104,735 of record VWZP01006989.1, read on the forward strand.
AAGGGGCTGGAGCCCCAGGAGGGGCTGAGGGAGCTGGGAAAGGGGCTCAGCCTGGAGAAAAGGAGGCTCAGGGGGGCCCTTGTGGCTCTGCACAGCTCCTGCCAGGAGGGGACAGCCAGGGGGGTCGGGCTCTGCTCCCAGGGAACAGGGACAGGAGGAGAGGGAACGGCCTCAGGCTGGGCCAGGGGAGGCTCAGGTTGGACATCAGGAGGAATTTCTCCATGGAAAGAGTGGTCAAGCACTGGAAGGAGCCCAGCGAGGTGGTAGAGTCCCCATCCCTGGAGGTGTCCAAGGAAGTCCTGGATGTGGCACTTAGTGCTCTGGGCTGGTTGAGAAGGTGAAGATCAGTCACAGGTTGGACTGGATGATCCTGGAGGGCTTTTCCAACCTAAATGATTCTGTGAATCTGTATGTGATTCTGTGTAAGTCAGACCTGTGTCCAAAACATTCTTTGGCTCTGGTTCATAGCTAAACATATCAGCACAAAAAAGCAAACCACAGTGTGGCTGGTGGGCATCCTCTGACAGAGAAGGCAGAAGGCTGGACTCAGAAATCAGGACTTGCAGCTCCCAGAGTGTGTTTGAGTTGAAAGATATATAGGTTGTGCTAAAATCATGAGGTTATCATAGAATCATCATAGAATTGCAGAATCAGTAAGGCTGGAAAAACACTCCAAGATTGAGTCCATTAACCCAGCATAGCCAGGTCAACCACTAAACCATGTCCCTAAGCACCAGATATACACATCTTTTGAACAGTTCCAGGGATGATGATTCCATCTGGGCATGGCATGGATATTAGGCAGCATACTCCTGCTGTTTGCCTCTGGTTTCTGAGTCCCCAGACATGTTCCTCTTGCACTTTGAAGATGTGCTCAACCCTGAAAGCAAAATCTTCCTCAGCTTAAAAGGAAGGCTAAATATGCCAAAGAAACCACCAAGCCCTGTAGACACATGTAAGGTCTTTAATTCCCCTCTCCCAAAGCTACCTTGTTTTCTGTCTCTCATGGCAGAGGTACCTCCCAAATCCTCCCCATGGAAGAGGAAGAAAACTGCCTTCTCCTGAGTGTATTCCAGGGGAATGTGGTAGCCCTCAAACCCCAAGGCAGCCACTTCCCAGGCAGCATGGTCACAGGCTTGGGATCAATGCCTCTGCCTTGTTGGATCTGAACAGGGAAAGGTGATTATAAGCAGGCAGTGATGATCATAGGAAGGGCCCAGCTCTGCCTGGCGTCTGGCTGGTGAGACATTCTCAGCAATATGATTACACAGAAATGTCCAGCTGTGTATTGTGTGTCTGTCCTCTTGGGTGGCACAGTTCTCTAGGAGGAGCACAGCAACATTCCCCTTGGAAGCTTCTCTTCTTGGCAGATGTTTTGCCTGTCTCTGGTATGTCAGCGTGGCAATCCACAGTTGTCTCTGCTTTCTGTGGTTGCCATGGCCTTCTCTCAGCTGTGGCACACCCAGCCGGAGCTGGAAGATGGGATCGCTAATGGGAAGCTCGGTTCGTCATTCCTGATATCCCCTGGAAGGCGGAGAGCATGGAGTCACGGACCTGTTCCGTCAGCTTGGGAACATCGTCTGGGCCCAGGCCCAGCGTCTCCACTTCTGGCAGGATCTGGATGATCATCTTTCCTGGAAGAAGGTGAGATAGGGAAAAAAAATACATGAGTGGTATAGAAGAGCTGGAGGCGGTACAGCAGGAAGGTTGGTGCCAAACAAGGAAACGTCGTCATTCCCACTCCAGTGGGAACCTAACATACCAGTGGCAAACTAATGTTGTGCACAACGTTAAAAACCTTCTGCATTTCCCAAACCCAAATTGTTCAGTTACTTTCTCTGACCAAGGCATTTTGCCTGCCCCTCTCAGCAGGGTGTTGGAGGCTGTGGACCTTCAGTTCCTGCTATCAAAGACAGTGAGATTCAAGGTGATGGAGACCTGTTATTACACTTCCATCACCCTAACCTCAGTGACCTCAGGGGGAGCATGTTGCCTCTCTGGTTTTGATATAATTTTAAAATATGAATATTGTAGATCTGAGTGGTGTGGGAGCCCAGCCACATCCCAAATGTACGCAGCAAAAACCCAACCTGGGCTTTTCCCATCCACAGAGAGCATAAGAATCATATATATGGAAACAGGTGAATCTCTCCTCCAGCACAATGCAATGTTTCATATAGGATGTGTTTTCACAGCAGAAAGGTCTTAGGGCCTGTCTAGATCACAGGCAAAGACAAGATGTTTAATACAACACATCCAAACTGGCTGTGCTCTGTCTATGTACACCAAATTTAGCACGGTCTCTCCTTCCAGAAACACACTTCAGGATGAGAGAAATTGTGGCCAGGATTCCCTGATATGTTTGATTTCTCTGGGGAAGCACCTAAGCAATGGACTGGTGTAAACTGGAAGAAGGTACTGGAGAGCTGCCATCATGCTCTTCTATTCTGGCACCAAGAGTTCCCTGTTTTGGCCCAGTGGAGACAAGACAGTGCCTGCACAGACAGGCACCTGGGGATCTGGGGGAGAGTGTGTGATGTGTTGTCATGTTCCTGCATGACTTTACATGTGCGCCTGGAATGAGATCCAGCAGTGCTGGTGGTAGAGCTGTGGGAAGGAGGCAAAACAAGCATAGAGAAGAACTTCACAAAAGAAAAGGGTTTTTTGGAGCAATCTGGTCTAGTGGAAGGTGTCCTTGCCCATGCTAAGGGGTGGAATGAGATGAGCTTCAAGTCCCTTCCAACCCAAACCCTTCTGTGATTCCATGATTCTGTGTTACATGCCTGCCCAAAGCCAGGCTGGTACCTCACTTCACTTGCTCCTACTCAAAGAGCAGGGTGATAACAAGGCTGTGCTGAAAATTCAGGTCTTTTGGAACAGACTTCCAGCAAGCACCAGACATGTTCCATGAATGACAGTGTCCAACACCAGGCACAGAGCCAGACTTCTGAGAGGCTCCTCAGCACATCCGGAGCCACTGCAGACACAGGGAGCTGTCCTGACCCATGGACCTGCTCAGTGTGCAGGAATCTTGACCACCATCTTCAGAATCAGCTCTGGCAAAACTTCCAAATGGGGAAAGCGGGAAAGTACAAGAAAAGTTAACTAGGGTTCTTTCTTCAGCTGTGCAGGTCCTGCCTGTTTAACAGCCATTTGGAAAATGGCTCAGAGATGTGCTAAGCATGGAATTAGCTAACCATGAATTCCCAGGGTGACTGAAGTTGTATATAGGCAAATGTACATGTAACTGCAAAAAGTATTTCCTAAAAAGCTCAGGGAGTTCTTGGAATCTCTATTCTTGGAGTTGATACAGCATTTTCTGGACTGGTCACAAAGCTAACTCATCTGTCTTCAGACCTGGCCTTGCTTAAATCAAAATGTTCAGCTTCTTCAAAGATCCCTCCCCAGGAGGTTATTCTCTGATTTCCCAGAGCAGGGATTTTCAGGCAAGGGAAAAGGCTGGCAAAATCCCTGCTCATGGTCCTATTGACCTTCAGGTGGGGGAACACGTCCAGATCCAAAAGACTTTTGTGTGTGAACAGGGAGAGGATAAACCCAGCAGGTGAAAGATGACTGGAAACAGGCAAGTCCACGTTTATCATTTGCACCACTCTCTCTTTCCAGGTGTCTGCCTGCAAGGGAATGACTACACCCAGGCACAACAATGGGAGAAGTGAGAATTTCAGATCAGAAGTGAGATTTCAGAATTTCAGATCCTCTCCTCAGGGAACACCAAGGCTGGCCTGGGAAAGAGTGGGAAGTGGCAGAAATCCATTTAAGTTGGGTGGCAGCTAAGGGAGAGAAGGAACAGGATGGGGTTACCTTTCTCTGTTGGAATTTGTGCCATTTTTTTTCTGCATTTTCCTTGTGAAGTCCAAGATGTGTGTTATTTTTTCCCCTAAAATATTATCAGTGGCCAGTATAAACTTTTGTTACCATAAATGTTTCCTAGCTCTCCATGCACCTGCAGATCCAAGGGTAGTGTAGGGGAGGACAGGGGCAGGGCCTGCCCCAGGACTCTGCTGCTTCTCCAAGTTCTCTTGGAGAGGTATTGGACAAGCAGTGAGAAATCCAAAGGGAGAGGAAAAAGTGATGCCTGAAATGTCCAATTTCTTCCCAAGAAGACAGAAATTGCTGTTTTCTGGATGCCATCTCCATATTACACATGGTCCTCTGCCCACCCCTGTCATGGCTCCAAGGACTGAACTTGCACCACCACCCAGACCATTCTTTGCCCCAGGTCATCCTCACCTGGTGTAAATTTCTTCTCCTTCTGGTTGTAGAAGCTGTTGTAGGAAGACAACACTACAGGAATAATAGGGACCTGGAGAGGAGGCAGTCTATAGTGAATAGGCACATCTTCTTATCGTTCCTCCAAAATTCAACTAATGTTTTCAGGTGAATTCTGCACCTTGTTGATAATTATCTCCATCAGTGCTGCAGCAGACACTTGGAGGATTATTTGAATATTTAGATAATTTAACTGTATCACCCCATGTCCTCGCTACTGGGTTTTGTATTTTCATCTCTGTATTTAGGCCAACAACTGTGTATTGTCAAATTACTATCTACAGAGGCCAACTCAGCAGAAACTTTCCTGTGCAGGTCCAGGGCTCTTTTATCCCACTTTATCCACTTTTAGCCCAAGCTGTCTCTCTGTTTCTGTTACAGATCCCTCCTGTGCCACCTGCAAACCCCCAAGGGCTCCTGGATATGTACTCAATCCATAGGGAAGCCAGGGACCAGTACCCTGGTTTGCTGACGGACCACAGTAGGCAAATTGCACTCCAGGGGCTGAAGGAAGGTGGGTCTCACCTGGGCTTTCACAGCCAGCTGGAAGGCCCCACGTTTGAAGGGTAACATGGAGCCACCATGGTTGCGAGTACCTTCAGGGAAGATCAAGACACGCAACTGCAGGAGGGAGAAGACATTAGGGCGAAAGGACCTCCAGGTACAATTCTAAGCCACTGCTGAGGGATGGTGCCCTGGGGCTCATCTCTGTACCCCTGACTCCATTCATGGGCAGAGAACACACTGAGAACAGGCTCTCACTCTGTTCTACTCAGTGCCCAGCCCAGAGACAAAGATCTCTTTCCACCCACATCCAGATTCCTGTTTTCCAGCGGCTCGTCATTGGACTCCTCCCCACTCACGTTGTCCTTGTGCAGGGAGTGTGCCACCTCTGTCAGGATGCCAATGGACTCTTCCCTCCTCTTGCGGTCAATGAAGATGACCCCTGTGAGCCAGCAGGCCAGGCCGAACGTGCCCATGTACAGGATCTCCTTCTTTGCAATGGGCACACAGCGCCTTGGCAATATCTCCATCACCACTGCAAGGGGACAGCAAGGACAGAACAAGTCGTCATCTGCACTCAAGGTCCCTCTAAATTCTGGGTGACAGCCCTCTGCTCTAGGAGGTGCCATGCCTGAAACTTCATAGAATCTCTGGGGAATTTTGGGGGTCTCCAGACCATCCACTCAGGACTGGCACTGAAGGAGAGCAGCACAGAGGGTTGTGGTCAGCTGAGAGCCTTTCCTCATTCCCTGGGAGAGGATGAAGCTGATGTAGGTTGAAAATGCCTCTGATACCCTGGAGATCAGCCCAGGGGCTGCCTGGTGAAGGGCTCTGTAGCAGCCACTCCTGACTTTCGGTCTGCCAGGAGCAGGAGGTGGGATCACCACATACCCATGATGTCAAGGGACGTCTGGTGATTCAGCACCAGGACAAAAGGTTTCTTAGTCCTGAGGTTCTCCTTGCCCTTCACCACTATCTGAATGCCAAAGATGTATTTGAGTGGCAGGGTCAATATGCGCAAAAACCTGGAAAAGAGGAGTGGAAATTAGCCAAAGAGATGCTGAAATTTGGGACCAAACTCTGCATCCAAACCAGCTCACCTCACACACTGCTTCTGCTGGTTTCCCACAGACATAGCTTTGACCATGACTTGGAGAACAATTAGTGCCCCTCTGCTGCTAATTATTTAATTACAGAAGACAAATACACCTCGCAGGCTTCCCTCAAGGCACACATGACCAATGACCCAGCAACTACAGCTCCAGAAGTTCCACAGATCCACCAAATATTAGATAATATCCAGATTCACATCACACCTTTGTATTCTGCTTTCCTCCCTATCTTGCTGGGTTGGGAATATGGGCTGCAGTAAACCTGTGACTAACCCTGCTGGCTGTGGAAAGAGAGGGATTTGCCTTTAGGTTACATTAGGCTGCAATGCTGGGAGTCCTATTTGAAGAGAAATTGGTAAAATAACATTAAAAAAAGTAAAAAAAAAGTCAGGCCCCGAAGTCAAGAGGTGAACAAAATTTCTCAAAGCAAAAGGTTGATGCTCAGTTAGGAGATATTAATTCCCACTGAAGCATAAAATGGAATAGTAAATCCTGCTTCTGCAGCACTTCAGAAGGGTTCAAGCACTGTGGTGCCATGTAGCAGAGTCATCTTCTCATCCCCACTCAGCCCAGGTTACTGATTGCCACCACTGATCACTCCTGAACAGCCCATGCAGCCTCCAGGTGAGACCACAGCCTGGAGAGTCTGAATGGAATCTGGAGAGACAGGATGGGCGGCTATGGGATGGGCTGGGGACTGCCAGACACCAGGCTGTCACTGAGCTGATGGGGACACCACTGCCCATGCAGGGGCCAGCGCTGCACCGTTGTGATGCCTCAGATGTGCACTGGCCCAGAGTAGAGAATGGGAAGAGCCCCTGGAGTGGCTTTCTCAACACAACTTAGTAATAGAGTGCTCAGTCATGGGGAGGAGGGTAATACAGCTCCAAAGACCAGATGAAAGAGCTCTAGTGAAAATAGCCATTTTGCATTACATCCAAGTTGTCGGCATTACCTGCTTTGGCAAATCTATGCCACCTTTTACATCCTTTCTTTCCATAATTTGTTATTTTTTTTTTATCAACCCCAAACCAGTATTAAAACTTACACCCTTTCTCTGAATTACAGAGTCTGTCATCTCCCCACATCAATATACAACTGATCCCTCCCCACCACAGCACACCCTTAGGACCCTCCAAATCAAAGCACTGGATAGAGTGAACTCTATCAGTGCTTAGGGCAAAAAGAAGAAATAGACAACTTACATCATGTTTTCCACGTTACGTCCACGAGGAATACTGAGGATGGCAACCCCAATGCTTATGGTGAAGAGCCATAACTTATAGAAGGTCATCTTGCAGAAGAACCTGAATGCAGGTTTCACCTGGTAGAGGACTAGAAAGGCAATGAGCAGACAGGTAAAGGGGTAGTGAAGGAGGAAAAGCTCCATCCTTCCAGCCCAGAGCATGTTGAGCAGAGCAGTGAACGAGTCACAAGCAGCTGGTGATGTAGAACAGAGGTGAGACTCCCTCCATCAGCTATGTGTGGGTGGTGCAAAGCTGGAACGAGGTTTGGGGGTGAGACTTCAACCAGGCTGTGCTCTCTGCTGGGAGCTGCACTCACCATGGGAAGCTGGTTTAGCAACAGCACTGTGTGAGAGCTCCAGGAGGGCTGGATGGCAACAGGGCAAACGCAGCAGCAAAACAGTCTGTGTGCAGGGGCTGTGGGGCTGGCAGTGCTTGGAGAGCCCCTTCAGGGGGCTCTGGGAATAGGAACCCTGAGGAATTTTAAGAAAATCTTTAGTGGGGAAGAGCAGTATGTATTGGACAGCACAAACTCTGCCCAGAGCAGCTGTGGCTGCCTCATCTCTGGAAGTGTCCAAGACCAGGTTGGGGCTTGGAGAAACCTGGGATAGTGGAAGGTGTCCCTGACCATGTCAGGGGTGGAACTGGATGATATTTAAGTCCATTCCAGCCTAAACCATTCCATGATTCTATGACCCCAGGCTGTCTCACTTTGTGCAAATGTTGACTTTCACCAAGCGAGCTGGCTGCAAGATGTCCAGGAAATCAGTATTTTCTGGGGAGAAAGAGAAAAACAGTGATCTGAGCAGCCAGAACCTGCTTTATACATCCAGGCACTGTAGGGATCAAGCTGACCAGCTGGACATTACTCATGCACAGTGGGAAAAGTGGGAAAGGTGCCACAAGTCTAGACAAAAGGATAAAGCAAGAGCAGCGACTCCTGATGTTTTCCTGGCAAGAGGCAGATGCATGTTCAGACAGTATCTGCATAAGCAAGGAGTAAATGAGGAAAATGCAGGTATAACCTGGGACTACTCCAACTGCATTTCATCTCCTAAAACAAGTGCGTGAAAAGGAGCTTTGCAATAGCCAGAATGACTGGGCTGAAAACCAAATGTTTCATGATTCATCATCTGCATACTAGGCCTTATTCTAGCAGCTGGCACTTCAAAGGAGCAATGACTTTCAATTCCAGCCAGGTCTGAGAGCTGCAGATTCTCCAAAGGGAATAGCCCAAGGACCCATAAAACCACAATGACCATCCCCTATAACCTGAAGAACAAAGTCAAATCCTTGAGAACAGTAAAATGCGCAAGACTCAGCAATATTTCCTGAAGAAACCAAGGAAAGACATAATAATATACAAAGGCATTGCCTGTGGTCCCTGCTCCTCTGGCTTCTTCCCTGAGTTTCATTGGAAAACTGAAGAAAGGTGACTGCAGCATCAGCTCTCCATTCTCCCAACACTTCCCTGCAACCACAGGAGAGGCAGCCAAAGCAAAGAGCTTCTCCACAGCCTCTGAACTGTCACTGCACCAGCACATGGACACTACAAGAACCTCATGTGTGCACACTGGGACCCTCTGAACTGGTGCTTGCAGACAGCAGGTTCCTGTGGGAGCCAGTACTTAGAGAAAAACCATGGCTTCTTTCTGCTTCTCCAAGGTTTGATCCAGCAAACAGTTCCCTTTTTATGCCTGTCAGCCTTTTCTGTATCTCATCTGTACAATATTATGGCCTTTTGTAACTGAGGGAAGGTTGATTTGATGCACAACTGGTTCATCCTGACCTAGAAGAGAGAGGTTCCTAAAATGTAATGCCAGTGAACGGAGTGGAATGGCTGTCCTGCAAGAATGGCCATGGTTTCCAAACCAGACTGCTGTTGTCTGGCTCCTGCTGCAGAAGAAACCTTTGACAGAACTCTGCACTTAAAAACCCCACCCAGAATGCCAGGGACAAGGAAGTCTGCAAGTTCACAACAGTTCACAAAACAATGGAAAGGTTTATTTTAAGTCACTGTCAGCAATTTCCAAAGACTTCACAGAAACACTGAGGTTGGAAAAGACCTCCAGGACCATTGAGTCCAACCTGTGACTGATCCCTCCACCTTGTCACCAGCCCAGAGCACTTAGTGCCATGTCCAGTCTTTCCTTGGACACCTCCAGGCATGGGGACTCCACCACTGCCCTGGGCAGCCCTTTCCAGTGTCTGACAAGCCTTTCCAAGAAGAAATTCCCCCTGATCTCCAACCTGAATCTCCCCTGGTGCAACTTGAGGTCATTCCCTCTCCTCCTGTCCCTGTTCCCTGGGAGCAGAGCCCAAATTCCCCCTGGCTGCCCCCTCCTGTCAGGGAGTTGTGCAGAGTAAGGAGGTCCAAACAGCTGGCAGCTGGTAAGTGTCTCTGATGAGTATGGAGATTCACTCTATTATGGCCCCGAGTTTCTGGGTCTGTCTGACCCAGGGCTGCCATAGGTATCCCAGACAGAGGGGTCACTTGTCCAGGTGCCTCAGGCTGTCTCCCAGCCACAGGCTTATCTTAGCAAGCAGTTCAGCTCTTGTAGTGATTTCAGCTCTTTGATGATTTCAGCTCTTTGCTTGCTAAGTGCCTCGACAGGCGCAGGAATGAGAGAGGAGAAGAGATGTGTGGAGCTCCCCAGATCCGCCATTATTGCGAAGGGGTCTCTGTGAAGGGGTCAGTGACAGCTTTTCTGCTGTACTGGGCAGAGGTAGGGGTTTTTATAGGGTATGAGGGTTTTGGAAAATAGTCCAATAGTAAGGGTCAAAGCAAATGTGACCTATGGTCTTACAGAGAGATAACGGGTGTCCGGAGGTGTAGGAGGGGTTTCTTTGGTCCAGTCATCGTGACTAGGCATTTCTTTATCTTAGGCAACTGACTGCCAGGGAGGCCTCACAGGCCCTGTGGCTGCTACAATTCACCATGGACAGACAAGCAGCTCAGATCTAACACAACATTCAGTCTACAGACCCACAGATATCAAAATGTGCAGCTATAGTTTTCTCCTGTTGCAAGGAACCCCAGCACCTGAATCCATCCTGCTCCCATTTCAGAAGCAGTCAGCTCTTGCCTAACCTGCAATGTGTTTTCAGAAACTGCAGCTCTAATGAAGATCCCAGTCTCCAGACCAAGTGGGTCCAAACCCAGTTGACTCCCTTCTGCCCCTGGGTCTTTGCACCCTTTCTAGAACCTGGCTCAATTTAAGTGAATCTGAGACAGGGAGAGGAGGGACTTGTTCACAACCTGAGCTTTTGTCACAAAGTTTTAATGACTCTCCCGCTCCCCAGATCTGCTCAGCTACACATTGGCCAGAAGAGAGAGAGGAGGCAGGGAAAGTGATCCAATATGGTGGGAAAAGGCCAAGAAAATTGCCTTGTTCACCATATAAAGGCTCAGAAGAGGATGGACTGTTGTCAGCACAGCAGTGTGTGAGAGAGAGGAGTTGGGGAAACTGAACATCACAAGTGACTTCCAAATGCAAAGCAATGATTCCAGCACAAAATATGAGGGCTAGATTTTGAAATGGGAGTGATTCCCACTGAAAATTGCTGGCATAAATATCTACTCTGAAACAGATTGGAAGAAGGAGAGGGGCAGACACCAATCTCTTCTCTCTGGTAACCAGGGACAGGACCAAAGGGAACAGCTGGAGCTGTGTTGGGGAGTTTAGTTGGATATCAGGAAAGGTTCTTCCCCCAGAGGGTGCTGGGGCACTGAACAGATGCCTCAGGGAATGGGCACCGCCCCAAGGCTGCCAGAGCTCCAGGAGCTCCTGGACAATGCTCTTAGGCACAGGGTGGGATTGTTGGGATGTCTGTGCAGGGCCAGGAGTTGGACTTTCCAACTCAGGATATTCCATGTTTCTATGATAAGTTATCAAAGGGCAATGTTTGGTCTGGCCAAGGACAGCATCAGTCACCAGTCTCCAAAGCATGAACAGGTCAAAAGGGAAGGAATGCCTTCCTCCTCACTTAGAGGCATTAACATTGATACTAAAACCTTCAGAGGGATTCCAGGGTAAATATATTAGAGAAAGGTCATCAAGACTGAGGAAACTGTTTATGATGCTCTGGCTGCAGTTCCATGATGAATCTATATAACCCTCAGTTTTACAAGGCACAGATTCACTTCAGAGACCAATTTATGAGCAAAGGCATGGCTGGAAGTGCTTGTAATGACAAGAGAAGAGGTTTTACAAGAAAAGGTGTTCTGGCTTGTGAAGATTTCTGTGGTGATCAAGACAGGCCTGACAGAAAAGAATGCAACAGCATGGAACAGCCTGGGCTGCAGGACTTGCATACATGGGATAGCTTAGAGCCCAGCCAGGTAAACTCTGGCTAGGAAGTAGAACAGTTTATCGCTGTAAATCACAGGAAAATTGAAATGGAAAAGGACACCAAGAGGTTTGCAGGTCAACCAGCTACTCACAGCAGGGTTAACTGAAAATCCAGAGAGTTTGCTCAAGGCCTAGACAAGACTGGTCCCAAGGTTTCTCTCATCCCTGTGTCTGCATCACACCACTATCACAGGGAATAATGTTTGTCTTTGTCTAAAGGTTACTTCCCTTGTTGTAACCTGCATCTGTTACCTCTTGTCCTTTCCCTGTGAACCTCTGGGAAGTGTCCACCTTCACAGCTACTCCTTAGAGAGACTTAAATCACTCCCGCTCCCATTCTCCAGACTGAGCAGATCCAGCTTTCTCAGTCTGTCTCTGCACTCCATGTGCTGCAGCCCACTGACCATCTTGGTGGGCATCCACTGAGGAAAAATGTAGTTGGCACTAGGAGAAAGACCTGACAGGATGAACTCGGGATGAACATCCAGGTCTGAGCTGAATCAGCTGGGGGAGGCTGGCGGTAGGTAAGAAAGTGAATGAGAGGCCTCAACAGAGCTGGGAGGGAGAGCTGCCCTTCTGAAACCAGCAGCAGAGGCAGATCGGGGCAAACCATCCCATTCTAGCTCCTGCAGGAGGCATCCCCCACCTCAGGAGCTCCACTGGCCAAGGAAGGCACATGCCAGGCACCCTATGGACAGTCCCCATGTTGCTGTACCAGCATTGCATATGTTTGACAAAGTTGATAAAGTAAATCAAATTGTCCAAATTTCAGCTTGGCTAAAAAGAAAAAAATCAGTGTCTGTGCTCAGTCCACACAGAGGAGTTGTGGGTGATTTTGAGCCAATCACATCCTCCCCCAGAGGGGAACTGCTGAAGTCAACAGGTAATGAATGATACTCTGACCCAGATAGGCTGAGCAGACACAAGGCTATGTCACCGTTAAGACAACCAGGAATGGCAAACCAGAACTGGAGAGACTGGAACACCCCAGTCAATACCTCCCACCCATCAGTGCTGCATCACAGTTCTGCATCACACAGGAGCTGGGGTCAAAGGCTTCAGCAAGAAATACGTTCTTTCATTAACAATGCATAGCTTCTGGAACTGCCTTTTCCCAATATTCCCACAGAAAACCTTACCACCATCGTCCACTCACGTGTGCTTGCTGCACCTTTTATGAAATGCAAAGAACATCTTGGCCTCAGCCCAAAATTGCAATTTATTAAGCAGTAACAGGAATATAGTAGGCCACAGAGGGAGGAGAAACTGGGTTTGATCCCTTTCAGCAAAAAGGGAAAAGCTGGATTGAAACCAGAGTAGTTTTGACTTTCTTGTATGTTCAGATTAGTTTTATTTTTGCTGGGCCACAGCCCACCAGCTCTACAGGCCAGTGCTGGGTCACTCTGGCTCATGCCAGGCCTCAGGAATAACTTGTCACAGGTTTCTGTCACATCGGAGGATGTTTTGGGCATTCTGGACTATGGGAAATAGTGAGAAAACTCTCATCCATGTGGCAAATTTCTTCCTTCCATATTGGAGCAAAACCTGACACAGGGCATTTCAGGACAGTACGGTTGGGATGCAGGACAACTATTTCTTCTCCCAGAGGATTCCTGCCATTAGTACATTTTCTCTGGAAATGGAAGGATTTATTTCTCTCAAACAAAAAAATCGGAGAACAAAAATCAACTGTCATTCCAATGCTGTAGATAATTCTGTGAGGGTTGAAAATTTTAAAAGGAAAGTCTAAGACATGGGTTTGACAGTAAATCTTGGTGAAGCATTGTGTGGTTCCATGGCCTAAGCCAGCAGCTGGTGTGATTTGGGATCAGGACAAACTCTGGACAACTCATTTCACTTGGCTTTGCGATACTGAATGATTTCACAGATCTGGGAAATCTCTTAATGAAGTTCTTTTATTCTTGGGCTGTATCCCACTTCAGGGGGATGGCTTCATGCAAATCAAGCTGAGCAAATGACAGAACTGTGCCCAAACATTGCAGGCAGTGAAAGCATAAACAGAATAAAAATTAATAATCCATATCAGCAGCTTCCCAAGTCTGGACATCTGGGAAATCCTCAACATTCAGCATTTAAATTCACCAGAATATTTTTCTAGAGGAGATAAAAAGCATTGTGTTAACAGAAAAGAACCTGCCATAGCTGCGTGATACCTTGTGTGATTTGTTTCCACAGGTTAGGCTGGAAAGGACAGATCAAAAACTGGTATTAAGTGAGTGTGGCAGGACCTGACTGTCAGAGGAAAGGAAGGATGTTTTGTTTGGAAAAGGCACTGGAACAGCTTGCCCTTCTCCAGGGAGAGCCACTCTTCCCTACATCTACTTCCCAGAGATTTCAGGGAGCATTTTGGAGGGAATTAGACCTCAAGAATTTTACAAATCTTGAAGGTAGGTGAGAGAAATAGTGTAAAAATAGGTGACAACTGTACAACCAGAGGTCAAAGCCAGAAGCCCTTCCGTAGACTGGGAATTAATTTTCAAATGCTGAGTTGTTTTTGGCCTTACAAGGACGTGTTGACTAACAGCATCTCAACAGACAGACAGACAAAGCAGCCTTCCCAGTCTGGGAATTGATTCCCATGCAGGAAACCCTGGCATCAACAGTCAAGAGCTAAATGGAAAGTCTATTAATCAGAAAAATCCCAGAACAGTTCAGGCAGGAGGGGACCACAGTAGGGTCACCTGGTGCCACCTCCCTGCTCAGGCAGGGCCATCCCAGAGCACAGGGCACAGCATTGTGTCCAGAGGGCTCTGGAGTTTCCCCGCTGAGGGAGACTCCAGCCCCTCCCTGGGCAGCCTGTTCAGGGCTGGGCACTGCCCAGGGCAGAAGTTCTGCCTCCTGTGCAGGGGCAGTTCCTGGGCTCAGTCCCTGCCCGTGGCTCTGGTGCCACTGCTGGGCCCCTGGAGCAGAGCCTGGGCCCTGCTCTGACCCTCCCTGCACACAGGGACACCCAGGCCTGAGGGCCCCTCTCAGCTGGGGCTCCTCTCCAGCTGAACAGCCCCAGCTCCCTCAGCTTTTCCTTATTAGAAAAAATTCCCAGAAAAGGGCACTTGACTTGGTCTGCCAGAAAATCTGCATTTCGTAGGAGCTACTCTAAGTACACCTGGTACACTGGAGCATCTAAAGCTGTACCTGGCACACAGGTCCAGCCCCATCTTAGGCAGCTCAGTATTTAAACCCCATGGTCTGGCTTTCTCAGGGGTCTGCAGGCAGGACCTGCTGCTGTTTGCAGATCATACCTTGCTCCTCCGTGCTCTTTGACTTCCAGGGTCTGAGGTCCAGCTTTGGGATCTGACTGCAACTCACAAAGCCACGGGGGTATCTGTTAGCCCAGAAGATATTCCTTGATACTTTAGTGATGTGACTATTGTCACATATTATTCGTGACAAGGAGATTTTTGCCAGTGAACAGCGCTGGTGAGGAGTGAAAACCCCAGGGTTCTGCCACCAAAACCTGCAGGAGACAGAAGAAGACACAACAGATTTTTGCCTTCTGCCTTCTTCACATTGATGACTCCCACAATATTGATTCCTATTAACACTAATTTCTTCTGCCAAGAACAAGAATTTCTGTTATTTAAATCAAGAGCCCTGACTCACCAATTGGATAATTACCTTGCTTTTCTTTTAGCCATGGACAGTTAACAAAGCTGCAGTTGAATTAATTGTCCTCAGATAAGGCACAGGTACCCTCTTTCAAATAGGAAAGGCTGCATAGATCATGCACAGGCTGTGCATGGTTACAGCCAAATGATTGCCATGTTGGAACAAGCCATGTAATTACTCAATTTTTTAGAAGAGGGTTAATTTCCTGCCATAAGAACAGGATTTCTAGATGTGCAACAGACTGTTTGACCCTAAGCTCCTCATCCTGAGGTTTGAGCTCATCCTAAGTCTGTCTCAGTGGAACTGTTTCCCAGAGACATAGGTTGTGATCCCATTTTCAGGCAATATTGCTGGCAGGTACAGGGCAAGTACAGCTTAAAATGGGGAATGTAACTCACTGCTGCATCTGAAGCCCCTGAGCAACCTCAAGGAAGAAGAGGAATTCAAGTATGTTGAAACCTCAGCACTGCTGAAGTGATTTTGGCTGAGAAGAAAACTGCAACCCACCACATCCATCACAAGCAAAGACCAAACCCTGCCACATGTCAGAGCAGAGGACTTCAGTTCAGAACTGGGGGAGGGAAGAAGGAATAGTGAGATATCACTTTGCTGGAAAGGAATCTCAGCCCAGGATCTCAACCATCAGACAGGGAATAAGAACATGACTACAAAGAGAATGAAACTTTTGAAGTAGTACTGAAAAAAAAGGCAACAAACCACTGGAGTAGTTTTCAGATCTGCGTGAAGAAATCTGCATAAACTCCAGCCTCCCTGTACCCTGGGGTTGGGATGTCCAGCTCCTCTCTTACCTGTCCCCATCACGAATGTTCCTGAACTGGGTGCCAATGAGACAAGCCATGAGAGGCCCAACTCGGCCTCCTTTCACAAAGGGCTCTGCAAGGGCTCCAATCCAGATGTCAATGTTCTTCGGTGTCCCATAGAGCTGTAGGAATTTCCTTGCCAGGTTCCGATTCCTCAACACTTGACCAAGTGACTTCACTCCAGAGGGCTGTGAGAGCCCACAGAATTTTCTCCAGGAGTTGTAACCTGCAAATAGTTGGATGTCAGAGCAGATAGAGCAGTAATGTGCTACCCCCTCCTGGAAAGATTTTTCCCTCTCCTTCCCAAAGCTGAGACACCAGTAGGGTACCAAAATGTTTTAAACATTTTTCTATATTTCTGTTAATGCTACTGCCTTCTCACTCCTCCAGAGCCAGCTCTCCCTGCTTGTTTTTGGAGAGCCATGTCTTTGCAGGTGGGAGTTATTCCACCACCTTCCAGCAATGTTCTGCTCCACTCAGCAAGGATGCAACTGATGTTGCCTTCACTGAAAGTGAACCTCAACAAGATGTTGATGGCCCCTCTCTCTGTACAATAGGAGAATGACCAAGTGCTTCTCCACAGCTGGTCCTTGTCCAACCATGGGGTCAAGCCACCCACTCCACAGTCCAAGTTAGTTCAGCCACCAGACTTTGCCAGCTGGACTAATTTTTCTGGACTGTAAACAGCCAAAAATCCACTGTGTCACAACTGGTGCATAATTCTGCATCTTGGTGGAGGAGATGAGATGATGCTGCAGCAAACACATCTGCTGTAAGCAGGACGTAATGGAATCATGGAAAATTTGGATTGGAAGGGATAATAAAGTTCAGCTCATTCCACCCCCTGCCATGGGCAGGGACACCTTCCACTATCCCAGACTGCTCCAAGCCCTGTCCAACCTGGCCTTGAGCACTTGCAGGAAACCAGGGGCAGCCACAGCTTCTCTGGGCACCCTGTGCCAGGGCCTCCCCATCCTCACAGGAAATAATTTTTTCCTGATATCCAATCCAAACCTAGTGTCTTATGTCTAAAAAACAGGGAGCATTGGGAGTAAAAGGCACAGCATATGGTGCCTGGATGACACCACTATCAAACAATTCCAGGACACTGAGAATTTGCTTAATCAGAAAATTAATTAGGGAGGTTTTTGACCTTGCTATGTCATCACTACCTTCATGGATGTCTGATATAAGGGAGTACAGCACGGATAGGTAGGTTGAGGCCTAAAGCTATACCAAATTTCACTAGAAATACATGTCACTCGGACCATGTCAGGTCGGGAAACCCAGAATTTGTGATTCTGATCAGGTCTGCATGATGGTGTTCCTTAATAAAGCACGGAAAAATCACAACTTTTTGTTGTGGCCAAGGCAGAGCAATCCTGTGAGCTGATGATGTGCCTGGATGTACTGCGAAGCCTCTGACTGGGCTTAAAACCCATGGATCCAGGTCAGTTTTCATCCCAGTTTCAAACAGGAGCCCTATTGCATCTCTTAGGATGTTGCTGACACAGCAGCTCCGGGCTCTTACCTCAGCCTAATGACACTGTTGGGCAAGGACACGCCCAGGAGCCCACTGGGGTGCTATCAACAATCTATTTCTCAAGACTATCTTGCAATGCTATTACACTGGTTTTGCACCTTGCAGAGCCCTGAGAGTGGTTCTGACATGCTTGGTTGTTTTCTCCTCTGGGATACAGATTTAATAGAGAAATTATGATGAGATTTTCTTTACATATTAGAATCTGCTCTTCCAGTCATGTGTGACTAGGCTGGACCACCACATGGTCAGATGCTGCAGAGAAGTCACAGGGGACTTTCAGGCCTAATTCCACTTCTGCAAACTTGTTACTGAACTATTTTACCAGTTTTTTCACTTGGACAATAGAAATTAGTCTGTCACTGAGCACCAAACCCTGGTCTGTGCAGTGCCCCATGTTCTTCTGCCTCTATATCTCTCATGCAGCTTCGGCCAGGCTTTGCCTTCAGTGCTCAACCTCCACCCACGTACCCGTGGTTGTTCAGAAACAAGGACAAGGTTTGGGAAAGAGCATCATAGAATTACTGAATATCCTGCATTGGGAGAGATGCATAAGGATGACTGAATCCAACTCCTGAGTAATTTCAGTCAAGCGTGACCTGGAGAAGCTTCTCAATGTTTCATCACAAAAATGCCTGATTTCCACTTGTTTTTCTTTGTAAGCTCGGCTCCCACAGCTGACTTACCTGGAAGGCCATGATCTCGGCTGCGCTGCATGTTGAGTGCAGCTAAATCAAACCCAATCCTTTCAACCTGCTCACAGAGCCGGTCCCGGAGCTCGCCCACCACCATCTGCTGCTGCGTCATCAGCTTGGCCTGGTTGGCCATGAGGCTCCGGAGATAGGGATCAATCCCACCTACAGAGGTGGCACAGGGAAACTGGGATCAATTCCACCCTGAAGCAGGGTCATGTGAGCAGTGCAGGGAGGCCAGTGTGTGTGGCTAAGAGGCTCCAGAGAGGTGAGCACAGCTTGTATTTAATTATAAGCTTCTACTACATGAGAATCAATTTCCCTGCACTTAAAGAAAGAAAATTCTTAAGAAGAAAATACTTTGAATAATGTTCTTGGAGGCCACAGCAATGAAGTGATCAGACCATTTTGGAACATGATGTGCTGCCCTTGTCTACAGGGGATGGCTCTGTTGGGACAACTCTGGCTGGTAGTAAAGGCCATTTAATACATTGAACAGAAAATGCTTTTAAATTTGGCTGAAGCAGCAGCTTATCCAGAAAGGGCAGGAAAGGATGAATGAAATAAAGGATTTACCTTCTTGAACGATTCTCCAGACAGCAAAGAAGGAGGTTCTGAGTTGAATTTCAGGAGTTACGGGTCTGTAATATTCATCTAAGCGGCCAACAGTTGGAGGGACTGAGGCATGAGCAAAGCGAAAAGCCAAGGTGAAGACATTGGATATTCGAGAATCAACAGACTCATTGCAGCCCCGGTAGCGAGGAACGAGCCTGCGGAACCTGTATCCCAAGAGGAGAGGCAGGTAGTCCCTGTAGGTTATGATCTAGGGGGAAACCAGGAAAGAGTGTTTATGTCTTCGCCATCAGTTTCTGTGGAAGTAAAGTTGTTTTTCATGTTCTCTCTGCCACAACACTCTGGCAGGTCAGAGCAACGTAATAATAGGTTGGACACGATCTCAGAAGTCTTTTCCAATCTAAGTCGTTCTGTGATTCTGTGAAGATAAAAGCCTGCCAAATCCTCCCAAATATTGGCTTCTTGTCAGTGCACTGCTCCCATCAGGCAGGCAGAACTGCACCCCTTGTGCTTCAGATGGCAAAGATAACATTAGCAGATAACAGGGGTAGCACCACCCATGGGCAGCTCCCTGAGTCCTCCCACAGCAGAGATTTCCAGTCCTGCTCTCATGTTTCTCTGGGATGTTGAGGAGGCAGCACAATATAATTTTAAAAAAAAATCAAATTCTGTGTCAGTAGGAGAAAATGGATTAATTGTCTGAATACTGCGCAAAGATGAAACCATCGATGTAAACACAATGATGGAGATTATACTTTTTAGGACAATCTAGTGTTTGCCTCGCCCAACGTGTTTTTTTCAACAATACAATAATATTTAAATTGACAGCATAAAAACAAACATTTTCATAGTCTTGCTTTTTATTTTTTGTTAAATCAGCTCAGAAGACAGTCTTCAAAGGAGATGCAGTGCCTTTGGAAACGCCATGTCCCTTTCTCTCATAGGATCCAGCCTTTCCTGCCAACTGTAAAACCTCATCTGCCTTAGAGGCCATTTCTGCTCCAAATTGGAGGCTGGACAAGAGACTTCAGAGGTCCCTCCCAAGCACAGAGGTGCTTGTGTGACCCCAAGATCCCATTCAGGGTCAAGTCTGGGGTAGTGTGTTAAGCTAGTCAAGGTTATGTGGGGTGGCCAAAGGCTGCAGCCCCATCCCAAGGAGATATCATGACTGGCTGCACCCACCAGCACATGGGACTTCTTCATAGAATCCCAGAATGATTTGAGTTGGAAGAGACCTTTAAGATAATTTCATTCCAATGCCCCGCCACGGGCAGGGAATCATTGAAAGGAAGGGATTGAAGGAATTTTCATCCAAATTTCAAATACCATTTTTATCAGGTACAAAACACCAGCTTTTCCTCTGACTTTTCTGTCTGTTCCTCAAACAAAAATGTGCCATTAAACACCTCATCAAGCACTTTGTAAATTTAACAGTAGAGGGACATCAAAGATTCAGTGGCATTCCTCTGTGCTTGTCATTTCTGGTATCTCTGTGTGATTTTGCTTTGGTCAAAAGGGGCTGCTGAAAAGAATGTGGTCCTTTTACCCTGAAGTCCTGCACCCTTTGGCCACCCCACACTAGCACAGCCTAACACTTGAACCCTGTGAGACTGCAAGGCAGAGCCAGGACAGGTGGGATGATGGCTGGTACCTGGATCATAGCTCCCAGGATCTTTCGTGCTTCCTGGTAGAGCCTCTCATCATTCCAGTGGGGATTGAGGCTCCTCAGCTTTCCAGCCAGGCGGTTGTGCTCCCGCAGGAAGAGCGTGTGCATGCAGGCCAACTCCAGCATCCAGCATCTCACTCGCACGGGTGTCACCTGCGAGGGACACACACAGCACTGGAGTGGGAATGTCACATTGGGAAGAAAGCACACACAGAGGAATTTTTAGATGTCTCAATATTTGTGTTGTGAAGAAAATGGGTAAGAAACACAGGGGAGGAGAGGGAAACCAAGGATTGGACAGCACCAGGCAAAAGCTGAATTTCTGCTGAGGCAACAAAAGCCAGATGCTGTCCTGGCTGTGCTGAGAATCACAGAGAGGTGGGGAAAGTTTCAGTGAAGGGCTGGGAGTGTTAACTTAAAAAATTAAATACAAGTAGGTGTTCTCCAGGCTCCCATATCAGAGATGTTTGGTCTCACAGCTCAAGAGAGAAATAAAAATGTGCAAAGGGAAGTCAAGATGGCCAAGAAAGCTCTGAAACTCAGAAGGTCTCCTTCAAACCAGCTGAAACTGTGGCCAAAGCAAGGTGACAGTCACAAACAGGCTCTCTGGAGAGAAAAAGGAAAAGCAAAATGAGTCAGTTTGGAGGAATAAATAACAAACAGCATCACAATAAAATATCAAATCCTTCTTCAAACATCTGGGGCAGGAAACGCAAGAGCAAGCAGGTGATGAGAGTATAGACAAGCACTCAGAGAAAAGTAAATATGTTGTATTTAGTCCCCTTGTCCCACAGCAAATAGAGGGATTTGCTTCTGCACTTGGCACAGAGCCCTTTTCATCCACTCTCAAAGGCTGCCTGTGAAGGACTGCGGAAGGAGGAACAAAAGCAGCACTGTTAGGTTTCCATGAGCAGAGTGCATCCAGCCAGAGCTTCCAACAGAGCTCTGGGAGAAAGCTGAGCCCTTGGAGGCAACTCCACATGTAAAACTCCCCCAGTTCTCAGGGACCGGAAAAGTCACAAATAAGACACTGAATTTTCAGAGGTGCTTCCAAAGAACCCTGAACTGATGACTATAAAAGAATTGATGGGTCTGTTCCAGCCATGGAACAGGAATTGCTCCTTGCTGAGAGTCTACAGTGGCCAGAAGCCCCTCCTGGGAAGTATCTGATACTCCTGCCCGCTCTGCTTCTCACTGGGCACCTGCCTTTGGCCACAGGTCCTGTGTGATCCTCACCAAGGAGAGACCTGCACAGAACTGGAGGAGCAGGTGAACACATGGAACAACACATGGGAAAGGTGGAATGCTGTGGGAGCCTGGAAGGAGCATGAAACACCTCGAGCTTTAAAGGAGGGAGCTGATGGATTCCAAGGACCACGGGGATATTCAGAGGAACTTCGGTCATACATATTAAATGGGCCAAGGGAATAGAAAGCTTCAGGGCATGACAGATCTCATCAACTGTGGAGCTGCTTTCTCCACCAGTGCCACAAGCAGCCTGGTGTGGCCAGAGCCAGCAGGAGCCAGCTGGGAAGTCCTGCTTTCCAAAAGAAACAGGCCAGGGAACAAGACACTAATTCATGAGGTATATCAGAAGCATCCCACTCTGGGGTCCCACAGGCTTGTGGAAACCTCCTGGTCCTCAGTAGCAGCACAAGGAGAAGGGAATAGTGCTAAGGATTCCTAAGGTCAGTTCTGTCTCTCCTTCCCTTCCCTTCCCT
>VWZP01006991.1:0-10862 GCA_013396995.1 Dicaeum eximium
CCCCACACACCTTCAGCCTCTCACAGAGAATATCCACCAGCAGGTCTTCGGGCAGAACACAGCTCAGGCAGTTCAGTTCTTTCCCATGACTGCTGATGATGTTCAGCCTTCGTGGTGCAGGAGCAGTGGAAACTGTGAACTGTAATGTGGACCATTGTAAGGAAAAGAAACCACGGTAAAAAGCCCTGAACAACTCCCACTGCTGGGCTTGGAGCTGGGGTTCCTCACTAGTGGAGACTAGAACAACCCTGCAGTGCAGGTTGGGGGCTCCAGGGGATGGTCCTGGAGGGCCCATCCTGTGGCCAGCAGAGACCCAAGCTTGCAAGCCCCTGGTGCAGCCTCCCAGCACTTTGCTCACTGCCTGCAGCCACACTAGCCAGGACTACACTTTGCCAGCAAACCATTGAGAACCAGTGGAGCTGTCTGCACATTCCCAGCCCAAGTCATGCCCAGCCTGCCAGCTGGGCTTGGCACTGTGGACCCACATACCAGGCCCTGTCTGGCACAGAGCTCCACTGTAAGCAGCCTCTGCCCATCTCAAAGGCAGTGCAAAGGTCCCAAGCATCAACCAGGGCAGATCATGTTTACCTTGGTGTCCTTTATGTCGAGTTTGCTGGCTGGCTCCTTCTCCTTTTGTGCTGGAGGGTTCTTGCTGTTGGCGTTCTTCTTGCTGATTTTTTCCCCAGAGGCTTGTTTATCCTTGGTCTGAACAGTGAGCTGAGACTTTTTACCTGCACAGGGGACAGATGGTTCAGGGGGGCTTTGAAAAGCAAGGAGCCACCTTTCACTGCAATGGGCACAACCTTGGGCCCTGGAAGAACATGGCACTTTCTCCCCAGTCTGCTGGGCATTGGCAGCACTGCTTCCCAGAAGCAGCTCCTTCCCTGCTTCTCTTACCACCATGGTAGAGCACACCATCCCATACTTGATTTTAAAGCCAGCACTGTGTCCTTCCTAACAACTGCGCATGCAGGTGACACTGCTCACACAGCAGCTCCCCCATGGATCAAGCCAAAGATTTGTCCTCCAGGACCACTGTTTCCATACACTGCACCCATCCTGCATTCTCATGGGGAGACCTGCAGCCCTGCCCCGACTGCATCGCCCATCTCCATTGAAGCTCAATCCTCCTTGTGGGAAAAGCCCAGCTGGGACCCAGACTCTTCTTCCTTCCACCATCTCCCAGCCCAGCCAGGTTCAAAACTGAGCAATGTGAAACTTCCCCCTGCACTGAGCCAGGTCTGGCCTCACCCTGCAGAGCTCAGGGTATCAACTGCCCAGTAAGTGTCATAAAAGTCTCCAGTGCCACATGGAGAACAGCCCAACATGCACGAGCTGTGTAACCTGACAGTGGGCATAAGTAAATCTCTGGAGAAAAGAGCTCATCTGGAGCATGCCTCTCATTGGAAATTCCTCTGGGAGGCTGTACTTCCTTTCCTCTCATTTGAGAGGTTACACTCATAGTCAGTCCTCTTGTGCTTAATGAGCCACTTCAGAAGGCTTCTTCCTTGTTAAAGTGGGCAGCAGTTCTTCATGCTGCCCATGAGGAGCAAGCTCGATTCAGATTTGAGGAAATATAAAATATTTGGGAAAGAGACAGGTGTGCTTCACCACCCCTAAAAAAACAAACATGTGCCAAGAATGGCAGCAAAGAGGGCAATAAAAGAACCCCTGACTCAGCCCTTAAAATGGATTTCTTTTTTTTTTTTTGGCATTTTACCTATGTTCCCTAAGAGACTCAAGGATGGAAAAACTGCTGCTCTGAGTAAGCAGAAGTGGACAGTCATGGTGGGCTTCTCAAGCACTGGCTCTGGGTCNTCAGCTGAGGACTTTGCCTTAAGCACCAGGTCCAGCAGGATGCGTTCCTCCTGCTTGCCCCTCTCCCTGCAGCCCTGGGCTGCAGCTCACTCACCTGCCCGGGGTGCCCCATGGATGATGACAACGATCCCTTTTTGCTGGTGTACTTCACGCCTTTCTAAACACGAGTCAATGCTCAGGTAGTGCCTGGCAGCCCCAGAGATGGGATCCTCAGTCATCTTCACCATGGGCTCAGGATAGAATGTGACAGTCCTGTGATGTGCTGCAGTGCAAAACCAGGGGGGGGGAAAAAGTCAGCCTCCTGCCTACCTTTGATCCTCACCATCCTCCCCATCTCCTCAGATCCCAGGAAAGGAAACTTGGTGAAAACAACATGAGCTTGTTATTTTATTGCTAGGAAGGTGCAAATATAAAAGAGCTAATGACATTAGACCTGGTCCTACTGGCTGAGAAACTCATCCAGTCCTAATCTTTGTGGCTAAGGGACACAAGGGAGCATCCTGATTATTTCCCCAGTCTGTGGCAGGCAGATAGGAGCTTGCTTTGGCTATGCTCAGGGTTGGTAGAGGATGCCACAGCCCTTCACCCAAGAGTTCCTCCACCAAGCTGGGGAACAGGCAGCTGCTAAAAGCATGGGCTTTCCCTGGAGAACAAGGTGACAGAGAGTGCAAGGTGTATGGACTGGACTCCCTGCTGTGAACACAAAGCAGACACTGCCAAACCCTCACTGCTTTTCTGACCTGGTGTTGCCTTGCCCATGTCCTCGGCCTCGGCCTCAGCCTCAGCCCTGGCCTTGAGTTCTGCCTGTTGAGCCTTCGGCCTCTTCTGTGCTTCATAGTCCTCCAGCAGCTCTGAGGGCAGCGTCCCACCCACAGCACGTGGAGGCATAAAAAAGCTCTTTTGGTACTCAGACCCCGCTGCCATCCGCAGGATCTGTGTGCGTAGGGAAGAGAAACCATATGAGAGATTCCTTTGATCACTTTTCATCACACAGACTCGACAAACCCATTTTCTGTCTCCTCCCTTCCTCCCAACAACACAAACTGTTCAAGTCCTCCCACAACATGTCAGCACAGTTGGCTTCGCCCTGGGGATTGCCTCTCCCTGGCACAAGCCTGGGAATGCTGGAGTGCTGTGAAGCTTGGGCAGCATGTACATGGGGACCAGACCTGCCTTCTCACCTTCTCCTCCTCAAGGTACTGCTCATCAAAATCCAGTGAGTAAAACTCAATGGGGAAGTTGCACGGGTTCTTCACCACCGCTGTGGCCTCCACCCCATCGCTGTCCACCACCACCCATCCCATCTGTAGTGCTGGAGGGCTGAACTCCAGCCATGGCTCCAGACCTTGTCCTGAGAGGTTCAGCTTTAAGTAATTGCTGCTGTCACAAATGTTAAGCTTCAGCTCATTCTTGTAAAACCTCTGAAAAGAGAAAAGTGCAGAAAACTCATCCATGAAGTCCCAGGTGACAGGACCCCAAATACAACGCCTGCCCCAAGGTCAGGGTGTTATCAGTCCCTGCAGGGTGAATAGAAACCAGACATTTACTGATGCTAGGGACGACAGCATCTGTGTCCTGGCTCTGAGTAACTGGGATGAATCCTGGCGTGCAATGTAACTGGGTATTTGGGTATCAGATGATGTTCAATGGACTGTCAGACATTTTCACCTGGTCATGCAGCAGTGCAATGCTCATGAGAAGGGCCCTCGGGGTTGCAGTGTCCAGACACAGTCCTGGCACTGCTGCATCAGGCAAACGCCAGCTCCAGGAGAGAGGCAAACGAGCTCCCGCTGGCTAGAAATAAGGGTCATCTTCTCTGCTTAGTGTTTGGCTCTGGTCCAAGCCAGACACAAGATGGTTGTATCTCTCAAACAATGAAAAGATCCCTGGATGGGACTGTTTGTGGGCACAAGCACTTGTGTCCATGCTGGTACACACTGCCAGTTTCCAAGACCCAGCGGCCACAGGCAAACTACTTTTGGGAATGCTCCATCCTTTAGGTTGAATCCCCAGCTGCATGGGAATGTGCAGGCAGGCCAAAGCCCCAGGGACTGCTGGCAGCACTCCACTACAGGTGACTGTCCTGCTGTGCCAGGAAGGTGTCTGTGGCTCTTTTGCCTGTCAGTTCTGCAGCAGGATAAGCCTAGACTGGCCATTCCAGGATTATCCTCTGTGAGTGTGCAGCTGCTCTGCACTGAGAGTCACAGCTGCAAATCCAGCCAGGCAAGGGGGAGGCTGAGGGGAGTTGGGCACATGTCCCCCATGTGCCAAGAGGCAGCCACAGAGCCCTGATGCTCTCTGTGCAAGCTCCCTGTGGGCATTTCAAAGCACATCTCACGGGAGTGCTCTGTGGGGTGAACTGAGCCACGCTGAGTACGGGGCTTGCAGAAAGCTCCCTGTGAAGGCAGAGCTCACACCACACTCTCTGCACCAGGCCCTCGTTTCCAGATAGCCCTGACAGGCCTCTGGGGCTGACACCTGCCAATCTCACCTGCTCCTTGGGTGTAAACTGGATTTGCAAGTTCTGCCACTTCCCTGCATCAAGGGTTCCTTTGGAGGGTATCACTTCGAAGGGACAGGGCTCATCCTCCAGCGCCTGCCGCTTCTGACGTACGGCTGGTGTCTTGCGTTTGGGTTGATTGTTCTGGGCACAGAAACCAATCATGTGAGGTCTCCTCGTGCTCTGAGACACTGATATGGTGCTGAGAGCACCCAGCCAAACCAAGTGTGGCCCCAAAGCCTAGAGCTGGAAGGAAGCTCTGTAGACAGGGCAGGCAGATAGGGAACTACTGTCCTCAGAGGAGGAGGAATGGGTGAAGATGGCAGAAAAGCAAAGCATCAGCTAATGGAACAGATCCAATCAAACCAGCCTTGATCTAGACCCTCAGAAGCTTCCTCAAACATGCTGTAGACCCAAGTGCTCAGGCAGCCAAAGGAGCAGAAAGGGCAAGAGACACAAACAAAACTCAACCAAGAAGTTACATGTTCAATGTTGCCTATGCTTTACATTTGTAACAGGCTTGATGGCAGTAATGAACCATTTGCAGGGTACTCGGAACCAGTTGTAGAGCCGGATTGTCTCAACCTGGCACTCCCCAACAAGGATATCAGAGAACTGCAGAGTGTCCTTGGAGAGCTCGAGCGACACTTCCAACACAGTGGCACGGAGGTGAATGTTATATGTGGGGCCTTTTGTCACCTGAAGTAGGACAGAGAATTCAGTGGAGTGTGCAGGTGACATCTGCTGCTGTGCCCAGCCTGCTGCCTGCCCCAAGAGCTGTGGTACCTCTACAGGCAGCAGCACATCCACATCACCCCGTGGCCGCCGGGCACTTTCAAAGAGCACTTCAAACGACATGGCATTACTGTGGGGCAGGTCCTGCACCTGGTCCAGATTAATTCTGAAACCTTGAAGAGATGAAAAAAGCAGCTGAGATGCACAAGAAACACAAAATGTGTCATAAGCATGTTAAAGCCTTACAAGTGTCCTGGCTGAGAGGTCTGGGAAAAACCCCATGCTATGCTGTGACCTAGTGTGGTGGGTTTAGTGCTGGCTAATTACTAGAGCACTCAGTTTTCTGCTGTGAGATAGGATTAGGAGAAAGGCAAAGTAGGCTTAAAACTTCAAGAAAGTATAAAGAAAGTTTTATTATCAGAAAATGAAAAGAAGGAAAAAAAAAAGTAAGAATCAAGACAAACTCTTTAGACACTCTCTTTTCTCCCACAACCATTTCTTCCCCACTGTTAATGTAAAGAAACAAAACTTAAAATTTTTAGTCAGTTCACCACCTATAAAATAGTCTTTTCCTCAGTTCACTCAGGGAGGGAGATCTTTCTTGTTCATGCTATAAAGAATTCCCCACAAGAGGAAAGAAACAGTTCTCTTGTGGCTCTCAATGTCTTCACGAGCACCCGCCCGGGAGAAAACTTGCTTCGTGAAGTTCTTCTCATTTCTAAAACCTTCTCATAACTGTGTTTATGGGCCATGTCAACTTTGGGGTTACTGTTTTAAAGATGAGCTGTTCAAAAAAATGAAGGTTCTCATTATATATTTCAAAAGATCATCTCTGGGAACACAGATCATCTTCTCTCCTGGGAGCACAAGAGCTCATTTTTTCTTCTCTCTTTCTCTGTTCAAGTTTCCCATAGGATTACAGCTACTTCACCATCTTCAACTTGGAGATCCTTGCTCAAATTTGAACTTTTCATCTCCTCAAGTCTCATGCGTTATAGAGAAAAGGT
Source organism: Dicaeum eximium (assembly GCA_013396995.1). Lineage (NCBI taxonomy): Eukaryota > Metazoa > Chordata > Aves > Passeriformes > Dicaeidae > Dicaeum > Dicaeum eximium. Next base: position 6,061 of record VWZP01006991.1, read on the forward strand.
CTGTCTAGTCTCTATAACTCACAAGAAGATTTCATCTCCAAGATCAAGACATCTCCTTATCTTTCCTATCTGGGGTTTAACTTCTTTTTCACTGACTTCAATGTCTCATGTTGCTCTTTTACATTTACTCTCATCTGGTTCTTTTCTCTCTCACTGGAGGGAGGATTGGAGCACTGAAGGGGTTAATATCTCGCCCAGGGCCTGCAGATGGTCACTTGGCCCCTGCGGTGGGAACTGTGGCTGCAGGGAGGCCACTCTGGTCTCAGCTGCTTTATTTTCCACGGGGTAAAATCCCCGCGCCTCCCTGGGCTGCTCCTGGGGGGGCCTGGCGGGCTCAGCTGGGCCCGGGCTGGGGGGGGTTTGTGTGGAGATCAGCCCGAGGTTAGCAAGGCTGCTCCTGCGGCACCCCCAGCCCTGCCCGGCAGCCGATGGAGCGGTCACCGGCAGCGGCCCAGGGAAAAGGGCCCGGCCCTGGCAGGAAAGAGCCAGGCGAGCTCCTACCTCGCTGCCTCTCGCAGGGCAAAGAGAAAGTTCCTGGGTTTTTCTTAGCTTTAACATGTGTGATTTCACAGAGGCATGTCCAACTTCCAGTGGTTCCACAAGCTGTCAGTTACTAAAAACTTTCACATCACTTCCCTGCAACACTCCCACCTCAAACCAGCCCATTCCACCCTTCACCTCTGCGAAATATGCGTGTTAAGAATTATTATCAAAATTACACTCTATATACAACTTCTATTCTTAGACTTTCACCATAATTACAATATAAATTTTTTACTATAATTCTACTTAACCTTATGACTTAATAGGTGCTTTGCCCTTCACTTCTAGTAAATTCTTATCTCACAGCTTTCACCAGTTCTTTGGCATTTTCACTAAATGATGTGAGGGTTTCAGTTCAAAACTGGGCAGAAATACTAATTCGTGTAGTGGTTTTGGTTCGCCAATTTTAGAATTTTTCCCAACGCACCACTGAGTGGTGGGTTTAGTACTGGCTAATTACTAGAGCAGTCAGTTTTCTGCTGTGAGATAGGATTAGGAGAAAGGCAAAGTAGGCTTAAAACTTCAAGAAAGTATAAAGGAAGTTTTATTAACAGTAACTAAAAAGAAGGGGAAAAAAAGAATCAAAACGAACTCTTTAGACACTTCTTTTCTCCCACAACCATTTCTTCCCCACTGTTAATGCAAAGAAACAAAACTTAAAATTTTTAGTCAGTTCACCACCTATAAAATAGTCTTTTCCTCAGTTCACTCAGGGAAAGAATGTTCATGTTCATTTTTGTTCATGCTATAAAGACTTCCCTATATTACAGCTACTTCACCATCTGCTTACTTCAACTTGGAGACCCTTGCTCAAATTTGAACTTTTCATCTCCTCAACAGTCTCATGCGTTATAGAGAAAAGGTCTAGTCTCTATAACTCACAAGAAGATTTAATCTCCAAGATCAAGACATCTCCTTATCTTTCCTATCTGGGGTTTAACTTCTTTTTCACTGACTTCAATGTCTCATGTTGCTCTTTTACGTTTACTCTCATCTAGTTCTTTCCTCTTACTAAAAAAAAATAAATTAGAGCACTGAAAAAATTAACATCTCAGCCAGAGCATGCAAATAGTCACGTGGCCCCTGCAGCAAGAACTACAGCTGCAGGGCTACTCTAGTCTCAGCTACATGATTTCCACAGGAGCTTTCTTTTCCACAAGCTAAAAATCCCCTGCGCTGTCCCTGGGTGCGGTGATGTGTAATCCCCATGTTTGGTTCCCCCCTATAATTTGGTTTATCCCAGGAGAATACCCTCCTTCCCCCATTTCCTTTAAGGCAAACCCCACCTTGAAGTTAAAGGAAACTGTCTTCTTTTACTGTCTATGACCCCCAAGCCACACAAAATTTTCTGGAAAGTTCTGTGTTCTTAGTTTCCCTATTGGTTATTGTACATTTACTCCCTCCCATCTGCTCCTGCATTGGGAATGTTCATTGTCAATCATTCTGTAACCCCTCCTTTGCTTTCTTTCTATTTGTTGTTGTAAACCCTGCCTTGCTGATTTATAAGTCAGGATAAGCCCCTTGTCCACAGGATAAGTGGATGGAGAATATGCTTGGACCTTGCTTAAGAAGCCTCCCTTCGTCTTTGCTCTGGACCTAGTCGCCTTCGGCACGAGCCTTCCCTGCAGGGCAATTCCTCTGAAGCCACTCCCTGGGCTATCGAGCTCTTGGGGAGTGCCCACACCCGGCCGCAGCCACCCTGTTTCGGTGAGCTAGCCTCTGCGACCAGACTGGGACTGCGACACCTGGGCTACTCTTAGGGAGGGAGCCCTCTGAGTTTGGCTGAGCCCCGAGCTGGGGAAGTAGTGTACAGATCAGCCCGATGTTAGCAAGGCTGGCTCCTTTCGGCCCCTGTGACACACCCCAGCCCTGCCTCTCTCCCTGCCCGGCAGCTGATGGAGCGGTCACCAGCAGACGGCCCAGGGAAAAGGGCCGGGCCCCAGCAGTGTGATTTCACAGAAGCGTGTCCAACTTCCAGCAGTTCCACAAACTGTTAGTAAAAACTTTCACATCACTTCCTTGAAACACTCCCACCTCAAACTAGCACACCTGGACAAAAACTTAGAGTGCACCTGAACACCCCTCAGACACAGTGTGCCACTGTGTGATGGAAGTGCAGCCTTGCCTCAAGGCCTCTTTTGGAAGCCTCTTTTGATCCAACAAAGGATCTCACAGGCTGTCTCCTCAATAAAGGCTGAATACAGGTGTTGTGACAGTATAAACTCCAAAAAAAGCACTTCCAAAACACAGCAGACCCCACTGGTTGGCAAAGTAAGCCCATAGAGTACCAAAGAAACTTGATGCTCATGGGAGCCAAGGGCAGAAGATGCTGAGAGGTGACCAGGGTGATGAGTCCATCTGGCCTCTGTACAGAAGCATTAGGGCAGTCACATGCAGGCCAGGTCCCTGGGCATGGCTGGCCAGGACAATTCTGCCTCTAAAGCTTCCAGCAGGGTCACTGAGAAGAAAAAGCTCAAAAACCTCCCCAAGTTCAGTGGCTTAAGCTAATCTGTCTGAGACACCTCCTTCAAGCCCACAGGAAGTGTCTCCAGCACCGCTTACCTGTGTCTTGCAGGACAGATAGATCAACATGGAAGGACACTGGGATCTGCCCAGGGTTGAGGATCTCCAGAGTGTTTCTCTCAGTGCAACCCTTAAGGACATCACCCATGTCCAGGACATACTCAGGCAGGTCAACTCTGCAAGGAGGAGTGAGGACAGTTCTTAAACCACAGCCTGGCTACATGTCCAAGTGGATGGAGAATACAAAATAAAGTGGCTATTTCATTATTCACTGCTGTAGAAACTCAGCTCAAGCCCATGAAACCCATGACTTGACCACCTGGCAATGACTTTGGGAAGTCAGGAGGAGTGCAGGTTCTAGGTTTTATTAGCTACTAATAGCACCTGAAAATGAAGTTAGTTTAAAATGGACACTGGCCACAGCTCCTCTGCCATGAAAAGTCAGTATAGGTGAGTCCACTGGGCCTCCACTGGTTTCAATGGAACTGTTTAGCCTAGTGTATAGCCTGAGCCTGAAATTGCTTTAGGGCCTAGGAATAAGATTTGCCTGCACAGGAACTCTTCATTGCTCTGCACCCAGATCACATGATCTGTTCTGCAGAGCATCTTCTTCCTGAATTGAAGCCTCTGGGGCTTGTGCTGCATCATGATGGTGCAAAGGGACGGACCAAGTTACCTAGATAAACCCTGCTACCCCACCAGGATTCAAGCCATCTGATTTTGAGTTTTAAAGGGTTTGCTGCCATGTGCCATTCCCTTCTCCTTTTGTTTGGTGTGCTCTGTCAGCTGGAACCAAGACATCAGCAGGGAGTCTGAGTCTAGTCTCTTTCAGAGCTAGTCAGCAGGGACAGAATTTATGCTGTCTGGAAGGGCCTGAAGATCTGCACTGGGTCCCCTCAGCTCTAGGGACAGAACCCCACAGCTGTGGGGAGCTGAGCAGTCCAAAGCTCAGCGTGGTGCTGGGGAAGGGAGGACACTCCACTGCCTACAGGTAGCGTGTGGGATGCCAGGTTGGTCCAGAAATGGGCCGGCCTTGGGAAGACGGTGTAACCACTCCCCAAACTATGCTAAGTACTGTTACATCATTTAAGACCACTCCTATTCCTCCTCCCCTGTTCCAGAAGGTTCTAACAACCCAGCTTCCCTGTTGGTTTCTCTGCCTGTCATTCTCTGTTCTCATCTTTCATTGGTTGCACTCCGGCTGGCTCCTCCCCAATCCTCCCCTTTGCTTGTTCCCTATTGGTCCCCCATGTTGTATAAAGCTCTGGTCAGCCCTCAGATCTGGGCTCTCATCGGCAGAATGAACCTTGTTGAAACCCATGCAGAGAGTTGTTCCGTCTCTGTGAGATACACGATTACAACAACGAGCACAACGGTGACCGTGGACACTGAGCTATGCCAACCTCCCCAGGAGATCGCTCTCAGGGAAGGCGGTGGCCAGAAACGCGCGCCGCCGCAGCAGCGTGTCACAGCCACTGAGACTAGACCCCTTCTGAAGTCCAGGCCATTCCCAGCTCTGCAGACACAGGGAGCTCTCAGGAGAAGGGGGCACTGCTGGGTTTTCCCCACGGGGCACCTGGAGATGGGGATGGGAGTCCCTACTCACTTGACAAGACTCTGGAGCAGTCGCTTGTCAGGAAACTTGCTCTTTGGGGGATGGTATGTGAGCTTATTCTGCAGCTCCAGAGCAGCCTTCTCGATCAGCATCCTCACCATCTTTATCTGCAGCTGAGTGT
>VWZP01006994.1:0-20410 GCA_013396995.1 Dicaeum eximium
TATGACAATTATTGACAATAAACTTACAAAACACACCACAACAGTGATATGCATAGGATCATGATGCAACTCAGTGAAAAAAGCTGGTTTGGGACTAAGATTTTTTTGTGCTTTATGTAATCAACTACACTGTTATAAAGATGAACTATATACTTACTCAGACCCTCTGTTTTTCCATTTTGTGAGATATATCAACATCGGAATGCATGAAATATGAAAACAATCAATTTAGAATAAAAGCAATTGTTACTTTAACTTTTCAAATTAGATGTATGACTATGAGCATATGAAGTTGGGTTGCTCACATCAGCCAACAAGTAACACAAAAGCATCTTTGCTAAAGTAAGCTCTGACCTACATTTGGCAATAAAAGTCTTTCTTCAAGGCTGGATTCTTGACTGAAATGCTAATCCTAGATTTGAGAGCAAGCTGTCTCTCTGGTATATGGACTCTGACTACTCTTCATTTGGAATGCAAGAAGAGACAGAGCTGTGATTGGGGCTTGCCTCATGACTTGAACACACAATTGAGGAAACGAGAAGCACACATTTATTACATTTAGGCTGAGGAAGTCTGGACCACAGTTTCCAGATCCCCAGCACAATCAGAAACCACCAGCCTGGGAGAGATGCTAAGGGGAAAAGTTTCTCCATTTTCTCTGTTTGCTACTGGTCCACTAAACAAAGGAAAATTATGCAAAGACTAAACAAGGAAAACTGAAAGGATGGCTTGCTTAAGTGAGAGAGGGTATGGATAGGCAATGTAATAAACTCTGGGTACTGTCCAAGCTTCTATTAGTGCTTACGTAATTATTTTTTGTAGTGCTTTGTTGCTGCAATAGGCTGCTAACCCATACAATTCACTTTTCTTCAGAAAATGGCGGTAAATAAAAGTTGAGTTAATTAAATACGCTTTCTCAATTATTGTTAAGAACAGTTTTTTTTGTTTTCCAATACACTTTCTTGAAAAGAATTGAACTTGCAGTGGAGTATGCCAGGGAGATGATCAGTTTGTTGCACTTGGTTGCCCAACAGAAGCTTCTAGGTCCCTTCAATTGCTCTGAAAATACACAGCAGCTGCTGGTCTTGCCTTGGTATCCTCAGTCACACATGGGACAGAGCTTGGAGGAATTTTGAATTGGAATGTTGGCTGATTTGCAACTTAGAAAACTGACTAGCTGATAAAGGAAAAGAAAAAAAAAAAAAAAGAAGGGGTTAATGAATGTTTTAAATCACCTGTATAATGCAAGGGTGAAATTTACTTTATCTTATATATTTATATCAGATGTGTTAAATATTTGGTAGCTTTGATCAGGACTTGAGATCTCATTTGACCTTTAGGACACATTTCTTTATCCAAAAGCCAATGTCTCTGATCTTAAACTCATCAACAGGACTTTAATGTATAGGTACAAGTTTAGAAATGCATTTATTACTGCCGATGCTTGTTTCATTTTCTTGAAAGCAGAGAGGGATCTATTTTGAATGCCATTCCAACTGCTGGTAAATAACTCACATTCTAAGAGAGTTAATTAGAGGTAATTTTACTGTAATGTAATTGGTCATGTTTTAAAGATGTGGTTAATTTTTCTACAGCTACCTCTGCAAATATAAAAAAATCAAACTTGTTATTGGCCTTGTCTGAGGTATTTTTCTAGGCCTATGACAGACCACTTATAAAATCAAGGTAACTGTCAGGTAAGCACCCCTCTGCTTGAGGGCTGCTGCTGTGCTGAGCAATGCCTGGTAACACTGGATAACACTGGTGAAGCTGATGCAGACGGAGGCAACAAAACTAGGAGCCATTGTTTGATTTGCCTAAGCTGGGTTTGTGCAGAATAGTATGTATAATAATCAGTACAAAAATGTGTGCCAGTGTTGCTACAGATGCATAGGAAGGAGGCAAATATCAAATGATCAATCTATTAATTCTGGGTAAAGGCAACTATATGCAAGGTAAAATAGATATGTACAAGGCTCCCAGTGAACTCTGAAATTGTGAAGGTTCTGCTGCTTCAGCTGTATCTCTACAAATATATGGGACCTGATGAGATTCATCCAAGAATCCTCAAGGATCTTTCTAATATCATTAAAAAACCTGTCTCAATGATTTTTGAGTGGTCTTGGGAATCCAGATTGGTCCCAGAAGACTGGAAACTGGCTGATGTCCTGGTTTTCAAAAAGAGCAAGAAGGAGGACCCTGGAAACTACAGGCCTGTGAGTTTCATTTCTGTGCTTGGTAAAGTTATGGAGAAGATTATTCTGTGAAGTACTGAAAAACATCTGAAAGACAATGCAGTCATTGGTCACAGGCAGCATGGCATCATGAGAGGAAACATCCTGCTTGTCAAACCTGATTTCCTTTTGTGGCAAAGCATTCCACCCGGTTATCAAGGGAAGCCAGTTGATGGGATGGCTTTGGATTTCAGCAAAGCTTTCAATACTGTGTGTCACAGAATCCTTCTGGACAAAATGTCCAGCACACAGCTGGATAAACACATCCTGTGATGGGTGGGCAACTGGCTCACAGGTCAGACACAAAGGAGGTGGTCACATCTCCAAGCCCGAAAGGCGTTCAAGCATCTGGACAATACTCTCGAGCACATGGTGTGACTCTTGGGGATGTTCCTGTGCAGAACAGGAGCTGGATATGGTGATCCTTGTGGATCCCATCCAACTCAACATGTTTTGTGATTCTGTGATTAAGATGACCCATAAATGCAGTGATTTTGGAATGGGGTTTTGCATCTTAGATATCAACGTCATATGCAATGTCATAATAAGTTACTGTGATCATAAGACATCTTACACCCACAACTGAAAAGGACATAAGCTTGGAAAAGGGTGTTACCTTCCTTGACATGAATGAATGTACTTAAATAATGTTTAATAGCGGTTTTCCACATTTATCTGCATATAGTCAGGTTTAATAATCTGATTCTTTGTTGTCTAGGCTTATCGATCCCAACCCTAATATATTTGCTTTTAGATACATACAAAAAGCTCTTCTTTGCACTAGTAATGAAGAGATAGGGTATTGGGAAATCTTAGATATTGGGATATCTTAGAAAAAAAACCCTGGAGTCTTATATGCTGACTATAGTTACTCTGTTGATACTGCATTAACTACTTTTCTCTAGGTGAAAATCTGCTTTAGGATATTTCAAGACAGCTTTCTTGAACAATTGTTTGAAAATATTACTTAAAATCACAGTCTTCAGATTTTTCAATATTATATTCTCATTTCTCTTTTCTGTGTGAGAATTTCTCTTTTTACTGCATATCTTTCATCAAGAGAAGTGAGATATTGCGTTCTTGTGTGTCAATCTGAAAAGAAGTCCTAGGTGAGATAGTTTCTTCATATTGATATAGCATGTTGAATTTTTTATCCTGTCACAAATGTCTTTTCTCTTTATATGCATAATTTTTCTTGCCTGATAAAAAATTTAGCTATTCCCAGGATAACAGAAATATACACATTTTAATGTAGGCTTTTTTCTGAGACAAATCTATGGGCATTGTTGAATTTCGTCCTTTTCATTGCCCATTAATGAAATGGATCTTTAATAACTCAGGAATTTTTTTGTACTATGTGATGGATAGAAAACAAAAATATTGTGTACACATGCACTGTAATGTGCAAACTACACTCAGATATTTTACTTCAGAACTTAGAGAGTACACTCTGATGAGCAAGTGGAACTAAAAAAAATAATCCTTATACTTTATTATCTTTTGATTGCATGATTTTTTTTTTCTATCTAAATAATTAGATTTTTCAAACAGTAATTCAAAATGAGTAAGGCTTTTGATCCGGTCTCCTATAACATCCTCCTTGGCAATCTGGTGAAGTATGGGCTAAACAAATCAACAGTGATGTGGAATACAAACTGACTGAACTGCTGTCATCAGCAGAGTGAAATCCAGATGGAGGCAAATTGCTAATGGTGTGCCACAAGGATTAATACTGTATCAACACTTTTTAACATCTTCATTAATGACCTGGACGGTGGGGCAGAGTGCGTCCTCAGCAAATTTGCAGATGATACAAAACTTGCAGAAGTGACTGATTTACCAAATGGCTGCAATTGCCATTTGAAGGGATTTTGACAGGCTGGAGAAATGAGAACTGCATGAAGTTTAATACAGGAAATGTAAAGAAATAACCCCATGCAACAGTACAGACTGGGAGCCAAATGGCTGTAAAACAACTTTGCAGAAGAGGACCCGGGGATGTGAGTGGACAAGAAGTTAAATATGAACCAGCAATGTGTCCTTGAGATAAAAAACATCCAACAATATCCTGGGCTGTGTTAGGAAGAGCACTGGGTCATTGGAGGTGATTTCTCCTCTCTCCTCAGCACAGTGGAGATCACATCTAAAGCACTGTGTCCACTTCTGGGCTACCCACTGCAAGAAAGTCATGGACTTATTGAAGCAAGTCCAGTGCAGGGCACAAATATGATTAATTGACTGAAGCATCTTTCACATGAGAAGAGGGTGAGAGAACTGGGATCTCTCTGGATCCCAGCTGCATCTAGTGTGGAGAAGAGAAGGCTCAGGCAGGGATTTTATCAATGTGTATAAGTACCTCGTGTGAGGAAGTAAAGAAGATTGGAGTCATATGCCTCTCAATAGTATCCAGGTAAAGGAGAAGTGGCAATGAGCACAAACTGAAACCAGGAAATGACATTTAAATTTAAGTAAATTAGGATGGCCAAACACCTGAGCCTTTGCCAAGAGATTTTGTAGAGTCCCTATTCTTGGAGGCTTTCCAAACTTGATTGGATATGGCTCTGTGTTATCTGATATAGTTTTCCCTGCTTTGAGCAGCATGAGGTGGACTAGACAACTGCCAGAAATCCCTACCAGCCTCAGCAATGTAGCATCCTGAGTGATTCTCCATGTAGTAGTAAGTGAAACACAGGTGCTACTTGCTCTCTTTTCTCTTGATTGCCTTGTATGCAGATGTATTTTTATTGCATTTTTTCTCATTCCTTCATGTGAATAACTGAGGCAGTTTAATCTGTATTTAACAAAGGTATCTCACTAATTTGCTTGGAGTTGGCTATTTTTATGTGGTTTTGGGGGGGTTGTGTGGTTTTTTGCTTGGTTTGGGGGTTTTGTTTGTTTTTTCTCTGAGAAGAGAGAACAGAAACTGTATTGACATATGTGATAGGAAAGTGCACTGATGTGACACTTTACAACAGCAGACAGTGGGTCTTTACAACAGCATCCTTTAGTGGGTCTTCCATGGATGTATAGAGCTGGGGGGAAATATTCAAAGGGATAAATTTGGTTTTACATATCATTAAAACAGATTTTAATAGGAAACTCTAAGATACCTTAGAGTATCTCTAAGATACCTAAGATTCTTAATTTATCTCAGTAGAATCTGAAGTCAATAATATTAGATAATTGATTTAATTTTTACTTATTTCATATAGATACAGCATTTTTCTTCATCCAGACACTTAAAAAGCTTTGGTAAAATACAATGCCATATATCAGAACACTGAGAGGGCCTACTCAGTGAATTTCTAAAAAAAAAAGTTTTATAGAATCTTTGTATCAATAATCTTATAAAATAGGAAGTGTTGGATTATTCTTGGTCATTGAGAAAACATTTGTAGACATTTTTAACCCGAAGTCAGTTCAATTTACAGCACAACTTCCCAAATGGTTATATTGGCAAAATGAGGCAGTGAATTCTGTCACAGGTACTGTAACAAGTGGTTTTGCGAGGATGAACTTCTCAAGATCTGTCTGAGTCAAGACTTAGGACGGTTATGTTGAATTGCCTTGGCTTAAGTGAGCTATCCTGTTACAAAAGCCTATTTCAGTGCAGTTTCTGTTGAACCTACATTTGTTTTTTAGGATCTGCTTTGAATCAATGTCCTGTGAATGGTATTCTCTCCCCAATGGACTCAGAAACCTTCCAGTTCAGATGACTGTGTGTGAACATATGTGTGTAATAGAAATGTGCCATGTCCCAGCACATTTAGAAGCAATGGTTACTTCTTTGCTCAACGTGGATTTAAGTGCTTTATAACACATAATTTCTGCACTACTTTATACCCTGCACAGCAGAACAATAACTGCATCTCTCTTCTAACTGCAGATAAAGACCAGACATGGAAGCTAATAGATCAGCCTTAGGGTAGTAGTGTTTTACTCAGTGATTCCTAACCACCAGCTAAGATTTAGCTGTGACATCAATTTAACCTAAGATATTAGAGGAGAGAAAGAGTAGCTTCTTATGAAAGGGAAGTTTAATTTAATGGCAGTACATTTAAATTAACTTTTCTCATTTAGGTACCAAACTCCATTTTAAGGATTCATTTCCTGGTGCTGGGCAATACTGGCTCTTTTATCTATTGTACACAATATTTACTGGTGCAAGATATTTGTTCTGATGCATTTATATTCTCATAATATATCCTAAACCCCATTGATTTTCCAATAAATGGGAAATATTGCCATCATGCACAGCGTCAGGAATAGACCTCCTCTAGAGCTGATATTCTGAATAGTCTTCATGCTGTTTTGAAGTGAATGTTTCCTGTTTCAGAACTATATCTTGCTACAGCATTAGCAGCTTATAGTAATGACAGAATATTATCTGGATTTCTTTATATACTCAGCTTTGAAGTATAAATCCAACATTGTTTTGTGTGGGTTTTTTTTTTTCTCAATGAACTTAATTTTCTGTTTTCTCTGAAAGCATTTTATTACATAATATATCAAACATTATCTCATAGCAAATACATTTGCCATTTCCTACTGGAAATAGTGTCATTGAGATTGTTGTGACCAGGTTGCAGAGGTCAGACTAGTCATTTTAGTGTCTGTAAATCAGCTATGGGGGGGATTTCATTGCTTTTAGTTTACATACCTTTACAGCAATGTTGACTTGATGAGTTCTGCCCAGGGCAGTTTGTACCCTCGGGATAAAGATTGACCTTTTCCTTCAATGGGTCAGAGATAATTGGTTTGGGTGCCATATAAACTAGATTCAGAATGGTCCAATGGAATTGCATTTTTTAAAAAAATGACCAAGTGAAGAGGTTTTGTTTACCCTTTAGAAAAGAAATGTAGAAAGACACATGATGTGTCTTAAAACATGTAAAATGGAATTTTATAGGTGAAGGAAACAATTAGTTATCCATGGCTATAGTTCTTAGAACAAGATATAGTCAACTTTAACTGCAGCAAGAATGATTTAGGTTGCACATTGCAGAAAAACTTTAAACTGACAGAAGAGGATGCCCATATTTTTCTGTGGAGACTGAAGAAAGAAAATCCACCTCTGAATTTTTCAAGCAACAAGTTCAGACAATCTAAAAGAGAACGTTTAGATTTTGAAAAAGCAGGGCTTTGGGAGAGGCTTGGATTAATTTTTTTCCTCTACTCCTTTATGATTCTATGAGAATTATGACATCACAGCAGGGATTATTGTCACACTTAAAACAGGAAAGCCATGTCAACTCAACATGGCATAACCTTAAAAATACTTGTATTTCAATCCTAAAACTGTGTTGTTTAATCATCGATTATCATTGATCCGTTGATTGTATATTATTATTGGTGACATAGATGAGGGTATTGAGTCTTTCATCAGTAAATTTACAGACTATGTTGGGGGCATGCGTTGATCTGTTGGAAGGTAGGAGGGCTTTGCAGAGGGACTTGGAGGGGTTCATGGATGGGCAAAGTCCAGTAGGATGGAGTTTAATAAGTCCAAGTGCCAAGTTCTGCATTTTGGCCACAATAACCCCCTGCAGTGTTACAGGTTGGGGATGGTGTGGCTGGACAGTTCCCAGGCACACAAAGGGACCTGGGGGTGCTGGTGACAGCCGGCTGAACATGAGCCAGCAGTGTGCCCTGGTGGCCACTGGCACCAGGAGGAAGGCCAACAGCATCCTGGCCTGTATCAGGAATGGTGTGGCCAGCAGGAGCAGGGAGGGCATTCTGCCCCTGTACCTGGCACTGGTGAGGGCACCTTGAGTGCTGTGTCCAGTCCTGGCCCCTCAGTTTGGGAAGGACTTGGAGGGGCTGGAGCACGTCCAGAGGAGGGCAATGAGGCTGGTGAGGGGCTTGGAACACAAGCCCTGTGAGAAATGACTGAGGGAGCTGGGGTTGTCTAGCCTGGAGAAAAGGAGACCCAGGGGTGACCTTATCACTCTCTACAACTCCCTGAAAGGTGTTTGTAGTCAGGTGGTGGTTGGTCTCTTTCTCCAGGCAGCACTGACAGAACCAGAGGACACAGCCTCAAGCTGTACCAAGGGAAATACAAGCTGGATATTAGGAAGAAGTTTTTCACAGAAAAAGTGATAAAGTTCTGGAATGGTCTGCCTGCAGAGGTGGTGGAGTCACCATCCCTGAATGAGTTTAAAAAAAGACTGGATGTGACACTGGGTGCCTGGTTTAGTTGAGGTGTTAGGGCATGAGTTGGATTAGATGATCTTAAACGTCTCTTCCAACCTAGACATTCTGTGAATTCCAAAAATAGAATTTATTTTGATACCACCTGCATTAGTATGCAGTTACACATATACATAGAAGACATGACAGGGTATATAATCTTGATAATTACAGAGGCCATACTCAGACCTTCTCCACTGTGTTCCATGTGTTCCTTTTTCTCTGTATTAATAATGCTTTATTTCGGTCATTGCTGAAATTTCAGAATGAGAATTTATTTGCTCATGTAACCTGGGGAAAAAAAAAGAGTTGTAATCTTTTTCTACTTTTCAACCAGGATGAAATATCATTGAGCATAAATTATACTTTACATTATTTATATGAAAAAGCGTTCCACACCTCTGAAGTATTATAATTGTATGATTAATTGCTATAGGGCTCAACAGTAATGCCAAAAATTAAAATTTGCAAATGGAAAAAAGTTATCAGTAAGATCCTATATAAACTAATACAATCTTAATTAATACCATCTTGTATTACAAAACTAGTAATTCCTTATATTTTTAATGTCTTCTTATGGAAAAAGAAGTTACTTGACACACAAAAATGGGAAGTACTTTGTTAATTTTCTCACTGCTGGGTTTGTGGTTTGTTAATATCAGAAATACCTCTACAGTTTCTTAGAGACCTCAAAACACTTTGTCAATGGTGACAACTAAACCCAGGATTGTTTGTGTCAGGATGATAAATTTACTCTTTATCTTTCAGAAATTGTGCTTTGTCTACTACAGCTCTTACATAAAATATTCAAACATTTTGTTTGCTCTAATTTAATAATAGTTTTGTTCAATAACAGGTCTTGTCAGTAGCTGGGAAAACAATGTTTTCATTTTCCAAATGTTTTCCTACACTGAGCCACATTAAAAAGCCTGAAGCAACGTTGTATTTCAAGATTACAAATTATACACTACTACTGCTTGCTGTCTAGGGTACTGTAGGGACAAATTCAGTTCAAAACAAAACAGAATATTTCCTCCCTCTATTGGGTATAGACCACTTTAAGAGGTAACATTGCTTCATATATCTGCCTCCCTAGTATAAGAGAGAAGGAGTGGGATTTAGAGAAATCTTTTCCTGGATATAACAAAAATTGTTCATACAAAATTTTCCAAAAGAATTGATTTTTCAAGTCAATGTACTAAATTCTGTTTTGTGAGAACAATTGCCCAGTATTAAAAGTTTATTGGAGACAGCTATTTTCAGCAAGTGTGAATATTGTTCTCCTGCTTTGTTTTATTCATTGAAGGTTTTGTTTGTTTGGTTGAGTTTTTTGTTTGTTTGGGGTTTTTGTTTGTTTTATTTGGGGTTTTTTTGGTTCTTCTTGGTGGCTTTTTAAAAATTTTTTTGGGGGGGCTTTGTTGTTGGTTTTTGTATGCCTCAGTTTCAGCCTCCACTAATTTAATATACCTCTGTTTGGAGGCAATAGCTACAAAAAAAATCTCAAGCTGTCTTAGCACACAAAACACACCTCATTAGCAACAAAGACTGATGTGAACATTTACTTTGAGGCCGTGTTGGCTTTGCAGTCACTTCAAAGCAGAGTTCAAAGCCCTGATCCTAATAAAAGCACTAATGATAAGATTGCAGAACCATTCAAAGCACTCAGAAAAGGCCAGGTTTTTTAATGTGTTCTATTCCCATTCGGGTGACAGATAAGTGCTTAAATTCTCATAGAGCTCTCTGCATTAGCTAGTGAATTGTTGAAAACCTGGAGATTAATGCCACTGGATGCTAAACAATTCTGAGTGTCTGCCATTTATTATGAAGTCTGTCTAGGAGCTAAAGCCTTGTGAAAATGGAGTCCCTTCTTAAAATTTTACCAGGTGAACTCTAAAGTCCCTTCCAGTCTCACTTGCTATTATTTCTATGGTCTAAGAAAATTTTGTTCTGAAATTAAAATATTTTCTAAACAGATTGGTATCTGTTTGCCTTTATGGTTTTTTGTATAAGCTATGAAATTGTAAAAATTTCTCATATTTTACAAAAAGTTTATTTTCTGTTTTGCAGATGTAAATAATTGAAAGTGTAATCCTTTCTGTATTTATTATCTGTAACACTGTTTTATATTGAATATTTTTGCTCCTCAGTATAATTTAAAAAATTTCATTTTAATCTTGGTATACTGGTGATTATGTAAGTGAGGCCTGATTTGACCACCATTGTACACATATAATGTAATGAACCTCCGCTCTTTTCTATTAAAATTATCATATAAATGTTCCAGTAGAGATTAATTGGTGCCTCTTCCTTCACAATTCTGCTCCAGATAACTTGTTCTGGAGGTGGAAATGGGTTTCAGAAGATCCTACCAAAATATAAGTGGCAAGTTCTCTCCTATCGTTATATATTTAAGTTTTGGAATGTTCTGCCCAGGGAGGTGGTGGAGTCACCATCCCTGGATGTGTTTAAAAAGAGATTGGATGTGGCACTCAGTGCCATGATCTAGCTGAGGTGTTAGGACACGGGTTGGACTCAATGATCTTGGAGGTCTCTTCCAACCTAGACATTCTGTGATTCTGTGATATTTGTCTTTACTTAATTTTACACTTTTCATGTAAGACACAGCTGAATTCCAACTTTTTGATTATCATAATTGACTGCCAGCATTTGTACCAGCTCTAACATGGGTGATTGTACCAAACCTTTTATTGTAAATGGCTAAGAAGAGTCGGAACAGTCCAAAAATGAAAGGACAGGGAGGGCAACACCCCAGTAACCATTATGTGCTCAACAGGGTTACACAGACAATCCAGGTCACTTGGCTTTAGCCAGGCACTTTAGTTTGGTCACTGTGTTGTCTGTACATGTGCTTTTCTTGAGTAAGCACAGCTCTGGCAGGAGCCTACCAGGACCTGAACTGGGTCCTTGTTGCATCCAGACTTCTTGTGTAGTGAAAAGCATAAGCCTTTGAGTCCTGCCAGAAAGACTCTACAGCACAGCCATGGACTAGAACCAGTGAAAAAAAAATTACCTGTAAACATAAAGGGTCTCCCTAAATATATGTTACAGCTGGAGTAACATAAATATATGTTGCTCCAGCTGTAACATATATTTATGGAGACCCTTTCCTTTGGCTTGTTATGTTGCTGAGTGGAAAACTAAATTAATCTGATCAAGGTATATAAAAGCATTGATATGGTTGTTCAGTGTTCAAAATCTTATCATGTAGCTGTGGATCAGAGCCCAAGAGCAGGAGGCCAAATGATTTGCAAGATTGTGGGTCTCATATTTTTGCCAGGTCCTGGCTTAGAGCTAGGCAAATAAAAGTGCCACATTTTTTTAAGTATCTCAAAATTGTTAGTCAAATAAGATCAAGCATTTTAGCCAGTTGCCAGATGATAGTAGTGATAGCACAAATGTGTTATGGAAAAATCCGTGCTGACATAGGACAGAGCCTAGATACAAGTATTATAGGGGAAGGGGAAAAACTCAGACAATACCCCACCACATACCCCAATAAATCTTGTGAATCAAAATTGAGTATAAATCAAATGTCAGGTTTTTCAGATCTGAGTTTGAAGGGGCTGCTTATATATTGGGTTACCCCTAAAAACCTACAGATAGGTTTTTTGACACTGTTGGGGTGACTTGGAGAAATTAAATTTGTGCAGAGGTTTATTTACAGCATATGGGCAAGTCTAGATGCTTCTGGTATCAGTGAAAAAAAAACACAAATAATTTTGTTTGTAATATGGATTGAAGCAGCGAATTTAAATCATGTTTCAAATGAGGGGTTGCTCCTTGACAGTGTCCCATAAAAAGACATCTTCAGAGCTGAGAAGATCTTAGACAGAAAACTTTCTGGATCTGTGGAGATAGGCTTAAATTCTGCCTCGGTTTTAGATGTCAGAAAAAGGCTTTTGCAAGGATACAATAACATAGCAAAGTATGTATATGCACACTTGTTCTGTTCTGTTAAATATGATTTTCACTTTATGTTGTGAAAACTAGTTTTTGTACAAAACTAGTTTTTGTGCAAAATATTTTTTTCTGTAAATAAAATAGCTATCTGATACTTCATTTAACAAGAGCCAAACTGTCATACTCTGCTCCTCCCTATTTGTTGTATTAATGAGATACCACAGTGGTACTCATAATGACTTTCAGTTAGTGCTAAATTAGGACAGAATAACATAGAACAGAATAGTTCCAGTTGGAAGGGGCCTACAGTGATCATCTTGTCCAACAGTCTGGCCAATTCAGGGCTGACCAAAAGTTAAAGCATGTTATTAAGGGCATTGTTCAAATGTTTCTTGAACACTGAAAGGCTTGGAATACCAACCACCTCTCAAGGAAGACAATAATGTATTTGAAAGGACATAAAAGTCTGGTGTAGCAGATTTTTATGCACATAGTCTAAATTTATTTCATGAGCATGGGTGAGGATTCAAAAGTGAATTAGTGTGTATTTCATTAGTTAGAATTTTGTGATGAAAAATTACTGAAAAATCAAGTTCTAGAAGAACAGGAGAACTAGGAACCTTTGTCAATCACATTAAAGAAAACCATAGTAATCTATAGTTGTTGATTAGTTCCCTTAATGATTCAAATTCTCCTAAGAAAATATTTGTTAATCATGATGAAAAAATGTTGTATCTTTCTAGCTATTTGATAATTATTGCTTACATGGTTTGTAAGGAGCTGCTTTGCCTAATCACTCTGAAAAGAACTTCTTTAAGTTGATGAAATTAGAATCTGAAAGAAAAGGTGACATTAATTGTGCAGTCTTAAACAGAATGCATGATACACGATCTTACTGGGCTAAATATAAAAAGCAGCTATCAAAGCCAAAGCATACAAGTAAAAGCACATTATTACAGCAGAATCGAACATGGATTAAGATAAAATATTTCCTGATAACAATGCAGTATCTACTTGTAAACTATTTACAATATAGAAATGTTTATTGAGAAAGAAACCTCTAATGTCACGTAGTACAATCAAGTCCCTCAGATTATTTGAAGAAAGCATCTTCCCTTAAGAAATACATACTAAGCAGATGTAAAATCTATATAAAAAATAAGAATACCTAAGAAGAATTAGGTCCAAACACAGTTTCATTTTTACAAGGTTAACCATGGGCCTGTTGAGCTACTTTTCAGGCCCTATCTAAGGTTATAGAAATCTGAAGAAGAAAAATGTGCTGAAGTCTAACAAGGATCATAAACCCCTCATTCAACAGTTCCCAGACTGCAGAGCATGTACTAGACTGTCTGCCATTATGATGTTCATTAAAATTTCTAAGGTGATGTGCTGAGTACTTTTGGTATCTGAGGGTCTGAAAATCACTTAACTGATTATAATTTTTTTGTGCTGGCAAGATTTTAGTGAGATGTTTGTAATTTGAAATACCTCACATTGGTAAGGCAGAAGAGAAAGGTGATGATTCCAAGAACTATTTGGCTGCAAGGAAAAAAAGCAAAAACCCCTAAACTTCTGGGGGGTGTGATGAATAGTACTGTAAAGTTTCTTAAAGTGTCTTAAGTTTACAAAAATGTTTTTGAAATAGATGCATTTTTGAAATAGACAACAAAAGGGATGAATACCTGAATATTTCTGTCTCTCTTCTGATTCAACAACAAAAGAAGTTGTATGTAGCTGTAATTTTTTGGACTAAGTATAATAACACTCAGGAGAGGATGTGGGGAGACCTCACAGATGTCTGCAACTTCCTTATGAGGGTACATGGAGGGACAGCACTGATCTCTTCTCTCTGGTTACCAGTGACAGGTCTGAGGCATGATGCTGAGTCAGGGGAAATAGAGGTTAGACGTAAAGAAAAGATTCCTCACCCAAAGGGTTGTTGGTAGCTGGAACAGGCTCTCCAGGAAGTGATCACAGCCCCAAGGCCGGCAGAGTTCAGGAAATTTCTGGACAATGCTCTCTTGGACATGGTGTGACTCTTGGGATATCCTGAGGAGGGGCAGGAGTTGGACTTTGATGATCCTTGTGAGTCCCTTTCAACACAGCATATTTTGATATGATATGATATATGCTATGATATTATATTTCTTATAGTATTTGATAATTTCCTACCTATATCAAGCAGAATTGTAATGTCAATGGACTATTTTCATGGATCCCAGTGGACTTTTAGTCAGGCCTTTATTTCTTGTAGATTCAACATTGTGACTTGATGTCTTGAATAGGTGTACACCTGTGACTATGTATGTAATTCCTGCTGAAGTGTGGCTGTGGTATACACATACCAAATGAGAACTGAACTTTTCTTAAAGTCAGTTTCCATAGTTGCTCACTCTCTTTTGTTATTTCTTAGCAACACTAAACTTACTCCATCTCAACTTTGCTTCAGTCAGTAAAGCTGCACTTTTTTCTCTTCTTTTCTTATAGCTAGATGTAACTTATCCTTCAGTTAAATTGTTTCATGCAGTTCGTTCCTCCCTTTGGAATAGCAGGAGGTTTGCTGCTATTTCCCAGGCTCTCTTTTCCACTCTGTACCTGTCAAAGGATGGCCTTAAAGTTAATGAATCCAAGACAGCAGGAGTCAAAATGTTGCTGCCAACAGCTTTCTATCTTAATTCCAGTGTTGGAAAATAGTCTTGTATTACCAGGTGCAATTTAGATTGATTTGCAACGTGAGCGGGTCACATCTATGTTTCAGCAATCAAGAGCTGTGAATCCCTAGTGAGCCTTTGCTGACTATATGCAAGGTAGGATTAGAGTTAATTTTTTATTCTTTTCCAATAAGTACACAAAAAGCAGAAGAGTTATCTGCTGTAGCAAATACAGGTTTCATATAACATGATTACGCCATGGAAGATAATCTGTTCTCCTCAATGTTTGTGGACTGAATCAAAAGGTAAGTTCCCATCAAGCAATGAGGTTTATATGATTAATATTTTCAACCTGAAAATAACTGGTATATAGATCCTGACACTGAGCTCAAAGTGGGCTCAAGGTGGGCACAGTGTGATAAGATAGCTGTTGTAGCACCCAAAGAATTCCCCATTAAGTCTCAGAGGTCTGACACTGCTCAGCTGCTCTCATGTGTGCTTGTCCTCAAAGCAGAGATGTGTCAAGTTTCCACAAAAAGCCTTCACCTCAATGAATGACCCAGATGTTAGTAATCTTAGGACTTTATGATATATCCTAACTTCTGTCTAATTCAAGAAGTGTGAAGAGGAAAAAAATAGAGAATCAATTACGTGTTATTGCCCATATTTCATATGATATCATGTCATAATAAAAATCAATTGTCAATACCTACAGAAGTACCTAGAAATATCTTTATATTGAACTCATGCTACTTCTTATAATACAGTAATGAAATTTAAGTTCCTTTTTTTTGGCTCATTACTACTGGCTTATATACATCCAAGTGAAGCCATCCTAGTTTTCATATAATCTTGCTGCATAGTTGGCATATAACAGCTCTGCACTACTTGAAAGATCTAGCTCTGTCAAGCACAAACCTGAAATGCAATTTCTTTTACCAGCCAAAGGCACTTATATTTTAATACTTATTATGCAGTTTTCTCACATTCCAGAATTTGAAGGGATAAAAAACTCCAACATACTGGGTTGCTGATTTTTTTTTAATCTCAGTTCTGGCCTCAGCTGATTTCCATTTTCTGACCTTTTTTCTTAATTTTTATTTTATGT
Organism: Dicaeum eximium; assembly: GCA_013396995.1. Lineage (NCBI taxonomy): Eukaryota > Metazoa > Chordata > Aves > Passeriformes > Dicaeidae > Dicaeum > Dicaeum eximium. The sequence continues at coordinate 16,107 of VWZP01006994.1, forward strand.
CTATCTATGTATCCATCTATCTAGCTAGCTAGCTACCTATCTAGCTATCTATCTAATCTATCTCTGTGTATGTGTGTAGCAGTGTAATTTATATTATCCACCTATTACCTCCTTATTTATACTTTTTAAAGGCCCGAACAGATATTGTTAAAAGATATTCTGTGTGCCCACAGTCCAGGACTCATCATGAGGTTTGCATCAGCTGTGATTGTTCTATGAGAAAATCTCTGCTGAACACAAAGAAACGTTGGGACAAGGCTCAGTTTGCCACTGAAAATAATTAATAGTTAATAGTAATTATCTATCGGAACAAAGAACAGGATCATCTGTGTATGCATAAGCAAAACTTAGCTTTTCTAATTCCAGGGAAAAAAAAAGAAAAAAAAAAAAAGCAAACTATAACTCTTCTGAAGCTATGTGTAGTTTTCACTGGTTTGCATCTTGAGTTCCATATGGAATATTTTCCCTACAGAAGACTGTCTTTAAGTATCAAACCAGCTCAGCAGGACCCATAAAATTGGGATTATACCACTGGTTTTTGTTTTAAACATAAAAAGCATGAGAACTACCCTTAGAGACTGATTGATGAAATGGGCTATATATTAACTGAGATAGTATTATTGCAAAATGGTAAGTTCTGCTCTGATCTAAATTGTAATCTGTCTGTATTTTATTTTTGTTTTAGTTGACTCATGTCACAGCAGGGGCTCAGAAATTAATGTAAAATTCGAAGTGTGTTTGAAATATACTTCATAAATTAGGCCTTTTCTTGTCACTCTGTTTTAATATGTGGCTTTTGAAATCTCAGAAATGGATTGACCTATTTTTATGTTCATTTTACATTGTAAAACTATTTTTTCAAACATGCTATTAGGCTTTAAGTGTTCTTGGATGTGGTCTGACTGTATAAATTCCATACTTTTTACATACACTCCTTATATAGTTTTGCTCTGTGCAGAAGTTTTGGCATTTACAGTTATGGTTATCTCCTCTTCCCCACATTTGCTGAAAATTTTGGGACAAGAAGCTATTTTCTGTAGTTTACACAGAGAGATTGACATTTAGGTCATTATTCTGTGAAAAATGTTTAGTGATCCCAGAGTATTTCTATGCACTATGGAAGTGCTGTCATTAATTTTTTTCTGTATAAAATTCAGATCTCAGGAGTTTGCTCAAATTACTGTTAACGTCTTCCCTCCCATGGTTGAGTGAAACCATGCATCTATATGCAGGGGTTTATAAGTATTGCATTCATTTCAGACTTGATCTCCAAAAGGAAAGGTTTAGATAAAGCTACAGCTCAGGGTCTGTAGAATTGAGACAGTTCTGCCCCCTTTTCTAGTGGTGGTAGTGACCCTACTGAAGCCTCATAACATTTTAAGCCCCAGATAAAACAAAACTGGACCCTGAAAGAACATTGTAATATATTAATTTTCTGATCCTGCAAAGGTTTTCTTTGATCTTTCCTCCACTAATATTGGAGAGGTATTATTCTCAGTTACTAAACTTTCCAAAAATGCATGACGGTTTGCATTAATCTGTTGCTTGTGATTTTTACAGTTTCCCCTAGCTTGAGTAGATATTGTCTGATTAAGCATGTATGCCTATGTTACTGCACTGTGGTCTCCGATGTTACTGTGGATCTCTGCTGTGAGGAAGGGCTGAGAGGTGGGATTGTTTAACCTGGAGAAGAGAAAGCTTGAGAGTATATGAAGGGAAGGTGCAAAGAGGATGGAGCCAGGTTCTTTTCAGTAATGCCCAGTGAAAAGCAATGGCATGAACTGAAACAGGCAACACTCCATCTGAACATAGGTAAACACATTTTCAGTATGAGGGTGCCCAAGCACTGGCACAGGTTGTCTGAAGAGGCTGCAGTCTCCATTCTTGGAGATGCTTTATATATAACTAGATAGAATAAAAGTTTCATTGTGGCATGAGAATAGTTTCATTGAAATAAGACACCTGAAAATTGCTACCTAACTGCATCATTTTAAAAACTATGTTTTTTTACCCATTTCTATATCAACTGAGCAAAGCCACCCTTTTTTACATTTGACTAATATGTCTATTGTGTTTGTGTGGCAAGGTTTTGTAGCAGAGGGGGCTACAGGGGTGGCTTCTGTGAAAGCTTCAAGAAGCTTCTCCCATGTCCAAGAAAATCAATATAATAGAAAGGGGAAAAAGCCCTCCACAACTGCAGGCTGAGAGCTGAGTGAGAATATGTGAAACAGCTCTGCAGACACCAAGATCAGTGAAGAAGGGGGATGATGTGTTCCAGGCAGCAGAGCAGAGATTCCTGTGCAGTCTGTCACCCTGCAGTCCACTGAAGTCCAGATGGAGCAGATAACCACTGGCAGACCCTGCAGGACTCCATGCCAGAGCAGATGGATGCCTGAAGGTGGCTGTGACCCTGTGAGAAGCCCATGCTGGAGCAGAGTCCTGGCAGGACCTGTGGCCCCCTGGAGAGAGGACCCCACTCTGGATCAGGTTTGCGGACAACGCCTGTGCCCTGATGGGTGACCCACACAAGGAGAAGCTCATGAAAACTGCAGCCCTTGGGAAGGACTCACATTGGAGAAGTACATGGAGGATGGTTTTTCTTGGAAGAGACCCCATGCTGGAGCAGAGTCCTCCCTCTGAGGAGGAAGGAGCAGCAGAGATAACATGAACAGCTTCCATGCCTTTGGGCCACCATGGGGGAGGAGGTACAAAAGTTGAGAGTGATGTGGAAATACAGGAAAAAGGGAGAGGTGAGAGGAAGTTGTTTTGAAGGTTTGGTTTTATTTCTCTTTCTCCTACTATGATTGGTTTGGTAATAAATTAAATTTGTGTTCCCCAAGCTGAGGTTGTTTTTGCCTGTGGCAGGAAATGGTGAGTGATCTCTCCTTATCCTTGACCTCTGGGCCTTTCACTCTGTCCCCTGTCAAGCTTAGGAGGGAAGTGATAGAGCAGCTTTGGTGGGCACTTGACATCCAGCTAGGGGCAACACATCACAGGTTCACACAATGCTTCAAGAACTTGTTTCAGAAGAACTTGTGGATGTGTAAGAAATTACTAAGAAACCAGAGATACAGGCCAGGTCTTATATTTACCCTTGAAAGCTCAATTCTAATGGAAAGTCATCTCTCCTGTGACACTTAAAGGTGAAGAACTTAATATCCAGCTGATGTCACAAGTGAGAACTGAGATAGATATGCTTCATTAATAAAAGGTTATACTTTCATGTCATTGCCTTTAGTAATGATGTCAAAACAAACTAATAAACTGAATCTTTTGTGAAATCTGTCCGCAATTTCCATAAGGAATTTCCAAGAGTGGAATCTGGTATTTTGAATATCTCTTTCATAGGGGACCTTTTTTCCCCCTAATGTCTGTTGACAAGGTTTTAATGGCTGTTCTGCATCAAGGGAATTTTATAAAGCCTTTACTCATCAAAATTTATACTTATTACTTACCTGATGACTTGTGATCAAATATACTCTAGCTGCCTCCTAGAGCCCTGGCAAGTTTCCCTCTGAATTGTCCAATCTCCCTCTAAGATGTCCAATCATTTCCTCTGCGAAGTCTCAGTTTTAATTTTAGAGCCCTGTCCTTTTCAGCTGGTTGTGTGCTCTGTCTTCAATCCCTTTGTAGAAATTTCAACTTTCTTCAGGCAGTAGCTAAGAAACACATAGATTAGGTAAGGGTTTTGTAATCACTTGTTCTTTTGGTAATACAAAACATTTGTAGTTCTAGAAAAAATTAATTTAAAAAATATTTCAATATTTTTTCTTGCTCTGATAGGCTTCTCAGCATGCTTTGGTCTTTACAATCCAGGGGTCTGCTACTTTTCCTCAAAAATTTTAAAATCTTGCTGCAGATATTTGTATATTTATATATTTCTATGCTCTTTTCTGAGTTTATTGCTTGTCTATTGAGAAGCTTCTCACTTATTATTTTCAGCTACTTAATTTAAGGTTTCATTGCTCAGCTGTGTTGTGCAATCACTGTCTCACACCAGATGATGTGGGACAGCTCAGTTACCTCCTTTATAGACTTGAAAAACTATAAAGCAAATTATTTACCTTAGGGAGCTCCAGTTGATTGAAAGATCATAAAAATTTAGTGATTTTTCCAGTGTTAATTATACTCAAGGTATAAGAATTGCTCTCTTTTGAATTTATGTCAGTACAGAGAACAAATGGGTAGAGAAGACAACCATACACTATATTTAAAATTAAAGGTACAGCCTAAGAAAAAGTTGTTCATTTTACAAATACAATTCAGTGGGGATTTAATATGATGTTGGGTTTTTTTTTTTTTTT
>VWZP01006994.1:20435-71924 GCA_013396995.1 Dicaeum eximium
TTTGTAGTAGAAGAGTTGGATATCTGGCAACATTTTCACTGAGTGAATTTTTTCATTCAATATGGTTGTTAGAGAAAAAATATCTTGTGTACACTGTGATGTTTTGTGCAATTTAGATGTATGTCCTGGTTTAGGACAAGTTTGGGAAGAAACTTCTGACTGGGGTTTTTCTAGAAAACAAATTCAAGCGACCCCTGACCCCCAACTGGTTTGCGAAAGATTTTTTTGGAGAAAAGTGGAAAAAAACTGTTTATTTAACAAGCAAAGTACTTACATACATGAAAAAATGAATATTAAAAATGGAACCTCTCGATGTTATGAAGAGATGGCAAATTCAGAGAGTGAGAGCGAGTCCTTTTGGTAGGGTGTAACTCAGCTCATTCAGTCTCCTACCAATCCCTCCTGCACTGGAAAATGCCATGTCCCAGGCCCCAGTGGGCCACAGGCATGAACTCCCGGTGTTTTTCTGGGTTTTCAGTCCAAAGCAGGGCTGAACAGTTCCAAGAAAAAGAAAAGCCACAGTCTGGGGAACTTCTCTGCCTCAGCTAGATAAAAAAATGAACTAAAAAGCAAAGGAGAGCTCTGTCCTGCCATCTGTCCATGCTGCAGACAACACAGTCCCTGAGAGAGAGCAGTTTCTAAAAACAAACTGCACACTCCTTTTCCTCCCCTTTGCTCTCAGAACCAGTCTTAAAGGTGAAGAACTTAATATCCAGCATAAACAGAACAGATGCCTGGGGATACAAGCATCATCAAGTCACCCTAGGACAATGTCTGATCCAAATACCTATATATCTTATCTTGTTCTTGAAAGACAATGGAAATTTTGTAGCTCCCGTTCCTGTTTGGNTTTCTGGGTTTTCAGTCCAAAGCAGGGCTGAACAGTTCCAAGAAAAAGAAAAGCCACAGTCTGGGGAACTTCTCTGCCTCAGCTAGATAAAAAAATGAACTAAAAAGCAAAGGAGAGCTCTGTCCTGCCATCTGTCCATGCTGCAGACAACACAGTCCCTGAGAGAGAGCAGTTTCTAAAAACAAACTGCACACTCCTTTTCCTCCCCTTTGCTCTCAGAACCAGTCTTAAAGGTGAAGAACTTAATATCCAGCATAAACAGAACAGATGCCTGGGGATACAAGCATCATCAAGTCACCCTAGGACAATGTCTGATCCAAATACCTATATATCTTATCTTGTTCTTGAAAGACAATGGAAATTTTGTAGCTCCCGTTCCTGTTTGGTCATCAATGTAATTTTTGAAAAGAAACTGATGGACCTACCCCACATTACTCAATCTAATTCTTCTTGGAACTCATGTTTTTGCTCTCCATTCTTTTCCGTAGAGATTAATTTCACAACTTAATAACATCGTAAAAACCAGAATCCATCTTTTTTTTATTGCACTTCTAGTCTTGCTATATACTGACTAGCGAGTAATAGTAGATAAGTGATCATCAACAAATACACTCTAATGGTGCTTTCTTTTATATATATATAGGTAAATATTTGTTCAAATTAAATACCTAGCCTGGTCAATGCATGTCAGAAACCTATTCATACTTCTATTTGCTTTGTCTCCTTTATGTGCTTTATCTTGTTTTGTCTTGTTGATAAAACTGTTCACTGAATTCAGGATGTGGATAAACTGTGCCTTTGTACAGTGGTACTGTAATATTTCCTGCCTTATTTTCAATGGCTATTCTAACAATTGTTAGTTTCTTATTTGTATTTTAGCCATGGCTTAGTTCCCATCTGTGGCTTGTAGAGAAGATATTTTCTCTATGATTCTTTACTAATACTTCCAAATTCTAAGCAGTTTCATATCTCTCTTGGTTTTGAAAAGGTTTTATCATCATCAGTTATGCTTCTGGTAAGCAGCTCTTCAAATCTCTTTCCTAAAAGTTGGTTGTTAATTTATTCAGTGTTATTGTGGTTGAATAGTCAGATATTTTTTGTCTGCATTATTTTCTATTTAGAGATATAGAATATACATTCATGTCATCAGCAAACATTTTTATTTCACTTTCGACCCCTTCTCAAAAATCACTCACTCCACAGACTGTACACAGACTGTCCCTTTGGGCACACCTTTCATTGGTCTAACTTCAAACCACAATTTTCCTTTTTTTCCCCAGTGCTGTGAATTCAAAAGGACTTTATTCTTATCCTGCCATGGTTTAATTTCTTATGAGCTTTTAGTAAAACAAATTTTTGAAAGGTATTTGAAACCCAAGTACATTTCATAGATCATAAACATCTTCATACACCGATTCTCAGAGTAAAAATATATGAGGCAAGACTATTATTTTCTTAGGGAAATATTTCCCAGGATGCTTTGTTTATACACATTTCTCTTCATTTTATTCTTTAGACATTGATCTGCCTGGTATGAAGGTTAGCCTTTCTGGGCTATCTTTCTTTGGTATCTCCTAGGAGATTTTTATCATATTGTGTCATATTTGCTACCCCTTGGTATGGAGAATGACTTAAATGATAAGCTGTACACTGCAGCAATTTCACATCTGAGTTCTTTTAGAGCTCTTGAGTGAATACCATCTGCTCCTGGCAGTTTTTCACTATTCAGCTTGTTCTAAATTCTCTTACAGTGGTAAACCAGTTGGAGACAATTCCTCGGTCTCCCCTTTAGTAAAAAATGACTCAGTTGGAAACCTCAGCTCAAGATTTCATGAGTCTTGCCTTCCTTGAACCCTTCCTTTATTTTATCATTGGCAATTAAATTCAGTGGTTATGTCTAGACTGGCAAGGAGTTCAGACTAATCTGTGTAGTGATGCAACAGTTGCTGAGGCCCTGCTACTCCACCACCAATTTTCAGTATCCTTGTTTTTTTGTAAAGAAATACATATATTTATAAGTCTAATTCTAACCTAGTCCCATGGACTGAAAAACCACCTGACATGTATTAGGTGCAATCCCCTTCCAGATTAGTTTCTTTTGAAAGTAATCTAGTTAATACACTCCAAAATTGCCCTCAGCCTGGAGCAAGGGAGGGTGGAAAATGTTCCAGTTCATGAAGATTCCTCCATGGGGTACATAGCTGATGTCACACATGGATTCAAACAGAGGAAGTTCTGGAGATCAACTGAACAAAAAGAGACAGGGTGAGAGAGAACGAGAGCGAGGGAAAGAGATAACTCTCCTGAGTGGATGTCTAGGAAAGAAAGTGGTGGAGTGCTCCCAAGGTGAACATATTCCCTGGGCATCTGCAGTGCAACAGGGTCATCCAATAATTCTTTGGCCATGGTAACTATAGAGCTTTTGTCCCTATTAGGTTTTTTTGGGGTTTTTTTGGGGGGGTGGTGTTGTGGAGTTTTTGTCTGTTTGTTTTGTTTTGTTTGTTTGCTTGTTTTAGTTTTGTGTAGATCTTAGGGAGAGTAGGTTGTGTTTTTTGGGGGGAGAGGGGGGCTATTTATAGTGTTGTCAACAGTGATTAGAACACGTTTTATTAGGGACAGTTACATCATAATTGGGTTTTAAATTTTTTGTATGTATTTTATTGGGTAAAGTAAAATAAATGTAAACCCTAATGCAAAAGATAAAATCCAAGGGCAGAAAAGATGAGAAAGAAGGAGTGATTCTTATGTGAGTGCCCTGAGAACTAGCTGTAGGAATAATATTGGCATTAAAGGCCATAAGAATGACAACATGAGCTCCATGGGGAAAAGCACTGCCCCAGAAGCTCTGGAAAACAGTACCACAACAGCTTGACTGGAAGAGCAGAAAGAAAGAAGATGCAGGGGGAAGTCAAGCGACTGAGCTGCACCAGAAGGCCATGAGCTGTACAAAGGCACTGTGCCCACTGAGAGCAGGGACGGCACGGAGAAGCTGCACTCCTGATCCAAACTGCAGCCTGCCAGTGCGTGTCCAGCATCTCTGCCTGGGGGCAGGATCCTGGCTCTGTTGTTTCTGAAAAAGAATTGCAAGGGAAAAAAAAATTGAAACAAGATACTATAATTTTAAATTTTGATATATAAGTGTGGGGATGGACAAGACTGATAGTACCTTGGACCTTATTAGCATAAAAGACTTGATAAACAAAATGCCTTGGCAAAAGCAAACGGAACTCTGAGATTGAGACAAGATTGCAAGAAGATCCAATCAGACAGCTTTCTGGGCAAAAAAAATTCATTAAGCACTGTGAGCAAAGAAATGTTGTGATATGCATAAGTTTGTGTATTTGAATGTTACCGAATCTTTGTAGTAAACATTGTTAGTCTCCTGAAACAGTATATAAGTCCTTGTAAGTTCCCAATAAAATCGGATTCTGATCGGGACTCAGATTTTGGGGACCACTCAGTCTCCCCGTCTCTCCCTCTACAATCACCGATATATAAGGATATCAAGATAGCAGTATGCTTATTTTCTCCACTTAGCAACTATTTTTTTTTAGGGTTGTTTTTCTACTCATCTTTTCTTTTTAGTTTTCTAATGAATAATTTTGCTTTGTGCTATTTCGAATGCAAAATAATTAGTATAATTTTATTTCTGAAATCGTTTTTCTTCTATTTTTAGCAGTTATAATTTTGTACATAAATATTTTGTCTTTTTACCCTATATTTTAATTCTATTTTCATTAAGTTTCCATCTTTCTACGTTTTCCCTTTTAGAAATTTAAGATGCATTTCTATGCCAGGTTTCTCTCCTTAATAATAAAGTTGAATTTAAGTGCATATAGTATGAGGCAACATATGGAATAGTAGTGAATTGTAGTTAGAAAGACAAACAGGAAGGTACAATTAGTTTCCAACTCCCATTTGAAAGTCAGTGATAGCTGGTTGCTTCCAGCCCTCCCTCTGCCCATTCCCCTCCATGACTGTCCCACCTTTGGGGATCACCTACCTTGTGTCTAAGCAGCATGACACACATGTTGTGAAGCATATTAAAGCCCTTCTTTTATTTTTAATCATTGGGTATGACACACTGTAAACTTAAAAAAGCTGCTCCGAGGGAATAGGTTTTTAAAATTTTAATTATATTTCTATAATTTTTTGAAACAGAAACTAACTCATGAGGATCCAAATAAAAAAGTCATTTCATACTTGAAAGGTTCCAAAATGTGCTACTCTCTGTTTCTGAGCTCATAAAGCAATTTTGGATATTGCATATCTGACATATGCATCTTTCTTGATATCTCCCTCGGGTGTTCTGACATTAGAGAACACAATTCTTGGTACACTGCTCCCCAGCTGGAATTACTTACTGCTAATGGAGACACCAAGGAGGTACAGTGATGTTCTTTAAATAAATTTGGGGAAAAGACAATAAATCAGTATGACTTTTATTTCTTTGGAAGTGTGATAGGAAATAAAATATAAATAATGGATTTTTCTCTGCTTGATGCAATTTCTGCATCATACATTTGTTTCTGCCTTACTTGTCTTCTATTTCAGATCAGTAAGTAAGGTAAGTAAGAAAGTGAGTAAGAATCTTAATTTCTATTATATAGGCTACAGACTTGCTAACAAACACAAGACAAGTAATAAATCTCCCTTTTCCTCCTTTCTTCTTTGCCTTTTCTAGTTAGACAATCATAGTCTTTAATTTTTTATTAACTTTTCCAATTACAGAGACAGAAGCAAACAAGGAAGGCAGCACATGTGTTCTGACTCAACCTAAGGAGTGATATGTATCCTTGAATACTTTTTTTTTGGTTAAGTAGTTGAACAGTGCGGTGCAGTTGTGCACAGAGGGTATGGAGATGATTTTGTTGGTATATTCCAGCACCACAGCAGAGACAGCAAAGCTCTTTCTCTGCTTTCCAAATGCTTTAACTTCCTTGACCTTTTAAATGCATTTTGGCCACTAGCATTTTATTAAAAGATGAAGACAAGTCAATGTTAGATTGACATTTCATTTATCTTGGGACTGAAAAGAATCATTTGAATGTTGAACACCATCAAAATATGACCAGAACTCTGCAGAAAGAGATCTGTTTTCATCTTTGAGAAAAAGAAATTCTTATTTTCTAAATTGCCAATTCTCCCACTTCACCTATTCGCCCTATTCAGTTTTGCTGCATTTAGCCTGGAGAGCTATCTAAATATTTCTTAGTGATGGTTCTAATTATCCTAGGCAAGATAGTAAATAGGTAGGAGACCAGAACTAAAACAGGCAAGTCAGTAAATCCAATTATGTATTTAAATTATTTCTGTTAAAAATGCTTAAAGAATTCCAGTAGCAAAACCTAATATATGTAATGACTAATTATTATTTTTTTCTAATTCTTTTGTTCACTGGATGATGCAGTATGTGCCATACCCCAGTATCATTCTCCAGTTTTTACTTCTGTGTGTTGTCCAGTTTCCAGTAGCAACTGAACAAGCTTCAAGTAAATTAAAATTGATGGAAACTGAGAATACTATATTTATTCAAACTGAGGTGTGTCTCTTAACATTAAGGATGAATGCAAACCTCTTTGCAAATGTAGGACATGTAGCTAGCATGGTATGATCAGCAAGAGAAACGTAGCATTAATAAAATAAATGAATATTCTACGTAGTCTGTCTTAAGAGTGACCTTCAGAGAGTAATGGAGTCTATATTCTCATATCCACAGTCTTTTTACACTGTGAGTCTGGTGGCGAATGTCACAAGAGGAAATTTAGGATTTTCAACATTTCTACCATTAGACTGACTTTCTGCGATAATAGATTTTCTTTCCTTTTGAATGTCATCAAAAGAGAATAAGCTTGGAAAGGCAGAGAAATATATGTGTGTTGGGGAATAAATTGTGAGTCAGTCTCTTTACAGCTTTCAGAAAGGCTTTGACTCAATTTGAATTTGAATTGAGACTCTGAGGTACTTCATTTTTTAGGATCAAGTTACCTCTTTAAGAAACTACGTTTCAAAAATAAATCAACACAGTATATATTTTGAAAGGAGCTTGAAATAATGTCTAGAACCAGATGAACTGCAAAAGCTTCAGACCATACTGGCCTTTAGAGCCTTGGGAGGGACTGCAGAGCTCAGCAAGAAGCAACCAGACAAGCCATGAAATCTGAGTGATACCATGGGCTCCAAAAAGGACTTGTGCAATGCCATTTGATTTCTGCTAAGCTTTTTGATTCATGTATTTTGCAAACTAATGGCATCTGAAAGTGGACAGGAAAGACATGTATGTATTTATGTTGTCAGGTGTTATTTCTGAGTAACAGGTGAAAATTCTATATCAAAAAGTAAGATATGTAGCTTTAATTTCTAACCCAAGGACTGTGAGGCATTTTCAATGCACAGTTTCTTCAGATTATAGTGAAGGTTTAAACTCATACGTATTCCCTGTACCTAGGCTCTGTGCCTCTTCAATCATTATAAAAAGCTTTAATTGGGTAAATGGATACCTTAGGGTTTTACTGCAACTGAATTTCACTGTCAGAGAAGCATCCAGACTTAAGCTGCATCCAGAATGAAGAGCTATGGTACTCAAGATAAATTGATGAGGTTTGCATCCCATTTGTGCTGTGAGATTCCTGAAAATAAGTTACTCATTGCAATTTCTCTCTAGAAATGTTTTCAGGTTAACTTTGATTCACAAGGCATAGGATATTTCACTTTTCTTCCTTCAGGCTCCATAATTCATTCTTACTGAAAAGAAAAAAAAAACCAGAAGTGTCTTTCTTCTTCTAGATATTAAGACATAATAAACTGGTAGACCTCTGAAATCTAAAAATTGGTAGTGAATTGTCCATCTCAGAACCCAAAGCACTTGAACGTATATTTCCTCTGCTACAACTCAAATAATTTTTGCCATTTTTACCTTTGCATTCTGAGAAAACAGTAACAACTGATATAGCACTAAGATGACAAGCTTTTTTATTCTTGTTTAAATGCCATTGAAAATATTCCAAGTTGGAAGATCACTTTAAATTGGAAAAAGCGCATTCTTAGAGGCATGCCAACCTTCTTGGACCAAAACCAGCTAAGAAACAGGCACTCATTTTCTGTTTGAGATCATGGGTGAATCACAGAAGAGTCCAAATCCTTTACCTTTGTATTGTTCAAACAGTTTATAAATCCTTCCCTGAAGAAATGCAATGTATTTTTGGCAATGATTTTATTCTTATTTACTTAGAAACCTCTGTGTTGCATTTTTCATTTCTAATGACTGATTAAATTTGGCAGATTGACATGATTGTTTTCTAGAAGGTTTTCAGAAAGAAGTTGTTTTTTTTCTTGCAAGCACATAAATTATGATAATTTTTTAAAATGTGATTATATATAAATATGGAATTAGAATATTGCTTAAAGATGAACACTAAAAGAGTCTACAAATATTAGTTTTCTCCCATGCACTTACAATTAAAATTTACCAATTCTTCTGCCATACCTTTTCTACATCAGATTTTTAAAAGTAAAGTTTGGGATTATTGTTTAGTTTTACTTTCACTAAGGGAAATTAACGTACCAGAGAACTGAAATTCCAAGATGTGCTACAACAAATTGGTGCTTGGAGCATACAGTAAACTGAGGCGCAAAAACCTTTTTTTTTGGGGCACATCTGGGATAAGTTCTCCCCATATTATACAGGTTTAGTGTTAGAAGCATCTTTGTAAATATCATAATTCTTTAAAAATAAGTCCTATTTTTTAAATTCTAATTGCATTAGAAAATAGACATTTTTTTCCTCCATAAAAGCACACTTTTTACAGGGCTTTGTACTGAAATAAAATTTTGGGTCTTTTGCCTCCAAAAGGGCCCTTTACCATAGCAACAGCCCCATAGAAAGTAATTGTGCCAAAAGTACATCCCTTAAATAAAATAGAGAACAACATAAACTTTATGTCTACAAATTTTGCCACAAAAATGATGCTTCATGATATTAATGTCCCAAATATTCCCAAAAATTTAGTAGTGTGGCATTCTGCTTTCACATTTCCACATTTTACAAGTGATTGACTAGTTCTTTTGTTCTTTAATTGTGGATGACCTTGTTAACTTGGGGGAGAAAGTGTAGTTGCTAGCTGAAAGATAAAATGGTAAAAGGCTAAGGCACATTACTGTATTCCATTGTAGAGAAAATTACCTACCTTTAACTGTTCAGTGAAGAAGTGAAACATCTGAGAATCTGTTTCTTAATGGTTTTCCTTAACAGTGAGCTGGAGTCTCAGTGCTAGATAAAACAAAATGATGGGCAAATTTTTGAATTGGTTTTGTCTCTCTGCTTAACCCAAGTGGCCTTTTAAAGCCCAGTCTGTGGGCTTTAAAGAACCTTGAGGGTTTGAGGAAATGTCAGGAATAACTCAGTGATGTTGGAGAGAGAGATCTATGATTGGTGTGAATTCGTCATTTGTCTTCATAACATTTAGGGCTTAGTTTTGCCTGGCTATATGCTGATAAACTCCTGGCCCTGAAAGCCCAGCAGCACTCTTTTAAATTTTTTTTTTCCCTGTCACATGCAATTCCCTGTCAGTTTGTCTCATGGTCTGGAGTATAGGGACCAAAAGCCAGTTCTCTGTTCACTGTAATCCAGCAAGGTTTGAGTGATTTCAAGGTGGTCTTGTGTTCCTGAAGATAGATGTCTATGTTTCATGTGTCCTCACAGTCCCCTGGGTTATTCTTAAATCCCTGCTCTCGTCCAAGAATGGGCAGTTTATAAATCAGGTGAGGTATGCAGTCCTTAAACTGTAAGTCCTGTACTTTATAAATCTTGCAGCTGAGAGGAAGGCAGCTTTATGTGAAGCCATATAAAATACAAAGTAATCTAAGAGGCAGATTTAATTCCTTGATGTACAGTAGGCATCACATTTAAGCAAAATCATCTATGGAGTCTTAGGACTGGGAGAGAAATGAGAGAAAGCTGTGAGTCATTTGCATATTCAAATTGCAGGGTCTGACAAATCTGCTGACAGGACCAAGCTATTAATGGGGTTCTGGCACTGTCTAGAAATGGATACACAGCATTTATTTTATTCCTTAGTTTGTTATGATAGTTTTCCTTTAACAATCTGTGAATTACCTAAGCCCCACTCTGAAAGTAAAATTATTACATGTCTTTCCTGGATCACTGGTCTTGTTTATTGGAAACAGATTAGGAACAGCTAGTGTCTGATTTCACAGCAGGTTGTACTTCAGTGCTCCCAGTGCTGGCTGTAAACCTTGTTTCTGGACAGCCCTTTGATCTCTATCCTGGATAAGCCAATTCAGCCTGTGGTCCATAGTGACTTACTATGGAAACAGATAAAGCAAGATTTGAGTGTGTGTGTCATAGCTGCATATATCTTCAGCATTTCTAGGATTTATTGTTTCACATAAGGAAGGAACTTGTCTCACAGGTGGGGAAACATACAAGGCTTGAAAAATTTTCTGTCTTATGCCATAAACAGTGTAAAATGCTATGTTCACTTTAATTGAGTCAAAAATTTAGAATACAAATATGAATACATCTGGCTTCAGAGCATCTGCAGAGATCTGCTTCAGAGTAACAGGCACTGGCTTTTAAAGGTAGACAGGCATTTACACTATGGGAGATGGACAGATGCTTTGACGACCAGATTTGTCAGTGACACAGATCTGTCACAATCTGTGAATCATATTTGAAAAATCTAAAATCACAGAAAGTCTAAACATTAACAATAAAAAAAGTTTTCTAGGTTCATTTCATGCCAGACGTATGGAATAAGGAGAAAGTAATGGATCAGTCTTTAAGATTAAAATCAAAACAGTTCATGCTATTTATATTGTTTAGCTTGTTTAGCAGAAGCTTAGCATGATGTCCAAAACTAATAAGGGAAGCTCCAAGGAAATATTCTGTGTACATGAATTTTACACTCTACTTATAATATTCATTTTCTAATAATTTCTTAATCACAGTAGTTAACAGTGGAGAATGTAATTATTATTGGCAGCACAGATCACTATTAGCAAAATTACATCCCTACTTATTATCATATTACCATAGATGCATTATTATTATAGAATAACCTTTACTTAGCTACTAACCAGAAGTAATTATAGCAATTGATTTGAACATTCTAATTCAGTGAAAACATCTTCTCTTTGTGAACAAGCCAGTGTCATTATAGCCAGGTAATAGGATAGCTCACATGTATCAATGTACACTTAATGTTATTCAAACAAATTCTTTAAACCAAAGTGGTCTTTCCTGTATACCTGCATAACTAAATGGCCATGATAAGATTAACCTGAAGAGAAAATGTCGTACTCTTGACTAGTTGTTGAATCTGTACTTTATGTCATGTGGTAGTAATGGTTACAGCAATGCACAATACTTAATATGTGCTTAGAGTGAAGCTTTGGCTGACTTTTTCTTGAAGATAGGCTGCAGAGTGAAAATACTCTCTAGTTTTAGAGATTCAGAGAGCTTAGTGATGCTTTTTATACAGGGTGTATCTCCCATTGTTGCACACTGCTCTTTAATGTGTGAAACAGTATTTTGTTTACTGAAAAGAAAACAATTTTATGCTATGTGTCATTTTGGTATCCAGTTGTTGAGACATCTCCTAAGAATAGAACAGGATATGGTCAGGCAGCTGTAGTATTAGAATTAGGTCAATATACAATAGCTATGAATATAGAAAAAACTGCTTGTTCCAAAAATCCTAAATGTTGAAAAGGAAGTAGATAAGAAAAGCCTGTTTTAACTGTAGGATTAAGGGAAAAATTTAGAGAACACTAGGAAACCTGTTACCAAAATAACTATATCTAAAGAAAGGCTGAAAAGGCAATAGTGGGTTGCACAAGCAGGTTGACAAACTGCACACTTGCAGGTGTTCATGCTTGCCACAGCACACAGCTTTACAATAGTTAATTCCAGGGAGCAAGATGGAATGTGTTCAGGAAAACAATTGTAGCAATCTTGGTAAAGCCACAGAGATTTAGTAGAGAAAATATCTCCTATTGGACAATGGAAATAAAAAAGACATTGAAGCAGAGCCTAGCTCATATACAGGGAAGTTTCTAAAGTATAAATGCAACTTCTGTATAGTTTTTGATAGAAGTAAAGAAATATTATGGGTTATTTTATGTGAATTATAAGCTGTAAACCAAAATATTATGGGTTATTTTATGTGAGTTATAAGCTGTAAACCACTAGTAAATAGAACCAAGCTTGCTGTCAGACAGACTTTGAGGCTGTGGTCCTATAGTTCTGAATCCTTTCAGAGTACTCAGCAAGACAGGGAAATAAAAGCCAACAAAACTGAGCTGTACACACACAGCTTGGCAGACAGGATCCCAGAACAACAGCACTACTGCATGCAAGTGAATCATCTTTGCATTGCTTGCATGGTTCTCCTTGGCATGGTCAGGATATAGGAGATGTGTCACATGTGCTTGCATCAACTTCAAGTGTGAAGTTTGATTATTTTAACCTGCACTGCCAGCAATTTGGAAATCTGACTTTTCCACCCAAGTCAGTGAGATTGGCAGTTCTTCATGAAGAAGGGAGGATCACTTACATTTTAGTTTTTGTGAAGGGGAGTATGTTAAAAAAAAGAGCAACATTTCTAATCTGCAATAATAGCTGGGAAGTATTTAAACAGTCTTTCATTGCAGCTGTCTAACTGGCAGGCAGTCTAAATATAGAATGAGTGACATTCCTTAAGGTAAACATGCAAACTTATTATGCAAAAGGAAGCACTGCCTTGTGATATAACACCCAGCACTGATGCTGTGTATTATGTGTACTCATCTACAGCCTTACAAGAATTTTGTCTGAAAATAAGGACTTTTATCATTAGAAACTTGTAATGCATCCTTGTAGGCAGTGACAACTTCTCTGAAAGATGTCTTCTTAGACTTTTATTTCATTGTCATAATTAATTTGGCAAAGGTATGAAATTAATGAAGGTGTACAGGACACAATCTGATCAAAGAAAAACAAGAAAGGGGACACCAGTTTTGAAAGATATTTCATCTAACTTTTAGTTATGGAAAATAATTATACTTAAATTATTATGGTTTACTATAGTTTATTATGGTAATTATTATAGTTTACTATAGAGAAGCTACATTTTTGCTGGGGTTTTTTTTGTCTTTTTTTTTTTTTTTTAGTAACTTATAGTTACTTATAGTTACTTATTTCAATACAAGATATCACCTCCACAACCCTTAATTCAGCATACCATAACGCTGTGTATGTATACAATTTGATTTATTGTTACTATCCTAAGATTATTTGTGTTGAAAAGAACTGCTCAGGAAAATATGGCTGGGAATGTTGTCCAAATTTCATGACTAGTTTCTTTTGAAGGAAAACATTATTCAGAGCCAGATTGTAAAGTTCATTTCAATCCTTAAGCATTTTTTTTAATGCCAGTTAAAACCAACAGACCAAAAAAAATATTTCTACCTCTGCTGCCAGGTAACCCAGAGAACAGAGAGGAAACTGTTTTACTCCTCCCAATGTGCATAAGGGCCAAGATGTTTTTCCCAAATGCATCATAAATATCTTGGAACTCGTCAGCTTTACTGATCATAGCACTGAGGGCCCTTCAGGATGACTAGGTTTCTGGATTTCATACTCAGCTGCAGATATGTTCTCAAAGGCAGGAACCTAATATTGCCTAAATGGCTCGATTATTCCAGTGCATTCTTGCTTGAACATCACTTACACAAGGAAGGTTCTGAGATTTAAGTAGATCCACAGACAGTATAGGAAGAGAAAATATTTGATTGTTAAGTGTAAAAAGAAGTCTTTTAGCCTAAATATTGTCATTCCACAACTGCACTGAAGGCAATTACATATAATATCTATTAGTCCCTTTCTAATTTTATCTATCATACTATACAATTTATGGTTACAACTGTTCCATGTTTCATCAGACTATTAATTGGTTTCTACCTAAAATTGTTTAGTTTTCTTTCCACAGTGTTTTCAGGCACTGAGAGGCTATGAGGGTAGATAAGGAGATCAAAATAATCACTTCCATGTAATTTTCCTTGCCTTTGTTGATACATGATTTTGTTATTGTACTGGACAATTTTGATAATTTTTTGCGGTCTTACGGCCTGCAGCATTCAACACCAAGAATAGCTAATCAACAACAGCCTCTTTTGCAACTTCCTTTATTCACTTTGTTTAAACGACTGTGTAAACTTAACAGTCCTGAGCCCTGAAATCAATGCACTGTTAAATTATTTTCATTCTGAGAGTTACACATTATAAACCTTGAGAAACTGTTCTTGTAGCAGGATACTCTTTACTCCGAGAGAAAGTAGCATATTTTTTCCTTATTTATTTCCATTTCTTAAATTCCTAGTCTGTAATTTATTCATTATAACAGTTTGCAGTATTAATCAGTTATTTTTCAGTATCTCATATTTAGTAAGGAACTTCCATTAAGAGCTTTAAAAATGTCTGAATAAATTTTAGCTACCTGGTTTACCTTTGACCTTTTATTCTTAAATCTTTAATTATACTCAGAGAAGAAATACTGAAGCCAGAACTGGGATTTGTAATTTGTTTCATGTGGGCTAGACATCTACACAATAGTCTTATCTTACTAGCAGCAGTAGAACTATGATTTTTAAACATGAATAATTGCCTGGTCACTAGCCAGGAAAGTTCTTTTGATATCTAAGCAAGTGTTGCACATGGGGGAATTGGAACAATAGCTGAATGCCAATTATGGCTATACCTGAATTTTCCCACTATTTTGATACCTGAAAATAAAGGATAATTATTCTAGGCCCACTAAAGCTATAATAACTTTCATGTAACTTTTAAACCACTGTTTCCTTCCCTCACATAATTTAAGAACATTGTTCTAAATTAGTAAACATTTCCTGATTAATATAGTAGTTCTACTTAGAATGTATCTATTTTCTATTCCCTATTTGCTTCATATAAAATTCCACTTCATGAATGTTCCAGAGTGATATTCCATAGGTATTGCATTAAAGCATAAGAGGGTTTAATGAAACATATTATTTGTATTTCCTACATTGCATAGAGCTACTTCTGGTGCCTAATGGAATACAAGAGGAAACTCATTTGAATTTTTATCTTGACATTCCAAGTTGTATATAGCTGAAAACAATCTGTAGCCAAGTATTTTCTTGTATTCTATTCTTAATTTTTTCACAATTAATGAACAAGTGGTATACTTTAGATCAATGATGAACATCCTTTTCGTGTTACACTACTCATGCTTGCAAAATAATACTTAATGTAGAGAGGGCAGGGACAGCTGGAGTTATAATGGGGGTCTGTTACAGGCTGCCTGACCAGGTGGACCAGGGGGATGAGACCCTTTGTGGACAGATAGGGGCAGCCTCACATTCACTGGTTCTCATGGAAGACTTCAACCACCTCAATATCTGCTGGAGAACAATACAGAAGGGCATAAGAAATCCATGATGTTCCTGGAATGCATTGCTGATAACTTCCTTCTCCAAGTGATAGTGGAACCAACAGGGTGAGGAGCTATGCTGGACCTTCTTCTCATCAACAAAGAACCTCTGGTGGGAATGTGAAGCTCAAGGGCAGCCTGGGCTGCAGGGACCTTGAAAAGATCCTTAGGGCAGCAAGGATTTTTCCACAGCAAGCTCACTATCCTGGACTTCAGGAGACCAGGGTTATCCTCTTCAGTGATCTGCTTGGGAGAATACCATGAAAATAAGCCCTGGAAGGAAGAGGGGCCAAGAAAGCTGGTTAACATGCAAGGATTTTCTCCTCCAGAGCAATGTATCCCCATGAGTAAGAAATCCAGAAAAGGGACCAATAGAACTGCATGCATAAGCAAGGAATTTCTGGCAAAAATCAAGAGAAGAAGGAAGTGTAAAGAATGTGGAAAAGGGGATGAGCCACTTAGAATGAGTATGGGAACATTGTCAGACTATGCAGCGATGTGATGAGGAAGGCTAAGATCTGTGTGGAATTAAATGTTGCAAGGGATGTCAAGGACAACACTAGTATATCAGTATCAAAAGGAAAATTGAGGAGAATGTGGGCCTGATGATGAATGAGGTGGGTACCTGGTGATGAAGAATACAGAAAAGGCAGAATTTTTGTTAAAATAAAAAAAAGAACATGAGAGAAATTTCTACTTAATATTCAGGGCAGACACTGGTCACTAAGTGCCAGCACATGCGTAACCACAAGCTTTAAGTTCAAATTCCCTAATAAAGATGATGTAACTAAATACTATTGCAATAGTCTGCTGCTCTCTTGCTGTGCTAGGAGTTAAATAATAATGAAAACAAATTGGTTCCTTTTTCTGTAAAGAGCCTTGATAATGTCTCTCATGGTAGCCACTTAAATATACACTTGGTACACACTTCAAATTCTATAACTTGTTTTATACAACCTTCTCTCAAGAAAATAGCCAAGTTCCCACTCAATAGAATTAAAAACATCTGAAATAGCTTTTCAGTTTAAATATCAAAAATTATTTTACTTCCAAGGATATTAAATATTTGTGGCTTAAAAGCATTAAACTTTATTTGGATCATCTGTTAAAGAAGAGCGCTGTTCTTTTAAGAATCTGGAAACTGCCCAAGGTAAAACTCTGTGATCAGTTTTGCAGTGCTTATTATCACTGTGGAACTGTGTCAGCTGAGTGATTCAAGAAGACTAAAGGTGGCAAAGCTAATAGTGAATGTAGTGATCATAAATACATAGGTAACACTCCAAGAATGACCCATGATTTAAACACCAGATTTGACAGAAAGCTTTGAGACAGTTTAATTACTGTGCTAAGTAAATTAGCTGTGTGGCTTGTGTAACATACAGGGACTTAATATTAAGTTTGTAGGACAGCATAACTTACATGGTTCATGGCCACAAACTAATAGTGACAAAATAAAATAAATCTGAACTTCCCCAATGGTGCACCTATTCATAGGTGAAAATAACTTATTTTGCAAATCTATTCAAATGACATCCAAAAGGCATAAGAACAAGATAGTGCACATGATAATGAAATTTATTCCTGACATAATTGTTCAACTTTCTAATGCAGAAGGGAAAGACCCCAGCATGCATACCATCAACTAATACCAGGAATGGGAAACAAAGGTAGCAGTATAGCTATCAGGTTACAAAAGAACAATATGAAGATTTTACAGGTGCTGAAACAGTTCGGCTCTGTCTCATTTGAATATGATGTCTTTTGTTAGAGTTACATCCTGGAAAAAAAAAACTTCTCTCCAAAAGTGGAGCTGAAGATACTATCAAAGGCAAATTTCATATTCTTTAAGAGGAAAAATTTCATATTCATATTCTTAAGAAGTTCATTGTAGATAAGAATTCTGGAAAGGAATGTCTTTGCAGTGTAAGATACTTCTCTTGGACTAAATAAAAGATATTTGCACAGTCCTTGTTCAAGAAATGTTCTTTCAGAATAGCTGCTAATTCAGATGCTCAGTTAAAGACTAACAATAGGAAACACTGCTCAGAGTTCTGACTTCTGTCAAGTGAAGTTGGTTGACTCACTGTTGGAGCCGTAGCTTTCCTTTTTTTCTTTAATAGTTTTCTATTCCTGTTCTATTTTGTGACATAGTTTCCACTCCCAACTATGCTGTAAAAATATTTTTTATTTTTTACCCTTAGAAGTGTCCTGTTAGTTACAAAGAAACTTGGAAGAGCCATTTTGGTTTATTTCCTAAATTATACTGTACTATCAAATCCCTGAATATTACATATCACTAGGCAGTGCAGTTATTTTTAACAAATTATTTTCATTAAAAATCACAAGAAGGTTTCCCATAAATTCTCTACCACACCTGCAATATCAAGAAAGGCTATTTTGCCTTGTACATGGAGGACCATCATTTTGATGATGTATGCCTTATAAGTGTCCCTTTCTTATGATGAATAACACCAGGCAGCATTGCTGAAGTGATGGATGACATAAAGAGCTATTGCTCTGATGATGTATTCTAGTAAGGGGACAATTTTGATATAAAATATATAATAAGAGGAAGTTTCTTGGGGTTATCTGTCATCACAGCAATAATGGCCAATGCTATATACTCTGTTGGTAGCACTGGTCTGACAGGACATAAGATGAAATGGAATCTCTTCACACATGTGGTCACTATAGTATTTTACTACATAAAATAAGGTTGAAATGAGAAAAGTTAACCATGTTTCTTGGTTTTGTTCTAATTTTGAAAGCAAGCCTCCTTGAGACAATAGAGCTGTAAAAAATAGATACCACTGGTAATAAATCTGCTTCCTGTGATTCCAAAATGAAGCACTGTCTAGAATATGCAAATTAATCATGGCTTCTGTAGACAAAATGATGCTTCTGACACTGCTGGTCTAATTACAGAATATATTTCACTGTGACAATATGTAGAATGTAGCAGGTTTTTTGTTGTCCTCCATGACTCTACTAGCCCATGAATTAAAATGTGGGCCATGGAGGTTAAATGTCAGTGATGGCATGAGGGATTTATAGTTTCAGCCATGGGACCTTGTTACTTTTTATATATATATGCATTTAGCTTTCATATGAAATATTTTGCTAAATGTTTGCAATAACATGTTTAAAGTTATTATACAAATCAAAATGTGAAACTTGAGGTGGAGGTGCTTACATTACAGCATTGCAATGTAATTATCAGGCAGACTGAACTAAGATGTGAGCCAGCAGGGACCATATTTGCATAATGTTAATGATAATGAGAAGCACAGATGTAAAGTCATAGCTCATAATTCAAGTGATAATCATGAAAATCAGCTTCTTCATGCAGCATTCACATTTGAGAAAGAATGAAAAAACTTAGTTGAGAATTACCCTATAAATCTTGGTCACTAGGACATCCATGTTATGTTAGACAGGGTGCTTTATTGATTTTTGTAATAGCTAATTCAGAATTATTAAATGCTATAACATGGAAGCAAAAACTGCTGATCATGAAGAAATGAGACAGAAAAAAGTTGATTTTTATGACTCACTGCTACTTTATGCCTTGCAGATTAGGCTTTCTCATACCCAAATGCAATTTTCATTTTTAGTCAAATGTGATGCTAGGACCTGGAAATAAGCAATAAATTCATTTCATACTAAGTAAAACAGACTTTTTCAAATAATAAATATAAAGTAGGTTTGTAGTCTCTAAAGATTGTCTTTCAAAGGCCAGATTAAGATTGGGACATATTATTTGTTTTATACACCAAAATATATTCTGTAACAATGGTTTCAACATTCATTTACCTCTAATTACCTTTGAGACAAATACATCTGATATTTTCAATTCAGGGGATTCTTTTTGCGAGCACTAAATGAAATACAGATCTTCTCTTGACTTCAATAGATAAAATGATAAGGTCCCAAAAGACTTGTGCAAGTATAGTGCTGTAAAAATACCTGGAATCATCTATGATGAAGCAGCCAGTAATTTATTTCTGTCAGGGCTGATTGTGGGCTGTAGCTTTGGAACATATGTTATTAATTTTATATAAATTATTATGTAATTCTTGATCCAAAGTCCAGAAACCCCACCAGAAATTCTCAGATAATTTTAGTTGGGTGATTTCACTGTCAAAAATGCTGAGAAAACAGTGGAAATGTTGAAGAAAAAATGAGTGAATCCAGATTCTGATGGGAGTGTCTTGTGTGAAAAAGTGGGGGTTTTTAATTCCTGAGAAAAGATTAATGAATGAATAAACATAAGATTAATGAATGGAATAGAAAGATAAAGAGGACAAAGAAGTATGGCACATGGGATTGAAACTACTGCACTGAGTCGAACTGAGATAAAACTCACAGTGAAGGGCTAAAATTCTACTGGCACTAACCCATGCCATAACTATACCTGTGATTTACACTGCTAAAAGGAACAGTTACTTTTATATAAACAAACAATTCAGTCTTGGTTTTGTTCACAAATCATCTTTTCTATCATCACACTCAGTGGTCAATACTTTTTAATAAGCAGAGTTATTTAAAACCCCAAAGGATATGGCCTTGTATATGTTCCATGTATGTATGTACATGACCCAATGTATATGGTCTGTGGTCTTGTAGGACTTGGTGCAGTG
Organism: Dicaeum eximium; assembly: GCA_013396995.1. NCBI lineage: Eukaryota > Metazoa > Chordata > Aves > Passeriformes > Dicaeidae > Dicaeum > Dicaeum eximium. Next base: position 40,397 of record VWZP01006994.1, read on the forward strand.
AAAAACTGAAGTGGAAATCACTCCTGGACACATTGATAGAGTCAAGAAGATAAAAGTGAGGATGAGTATTTGATATATATTTCCAAATGTCATTGTCAGCCAATCAGGCCATGAGACTGCAAAAATGCTTTCTTGTTGCTGAGGCAAGTTGTAGCTCTTTAAACTGTGAATGGGCAGTGTAATCTAAAGGATCCTTTGAAGATCATCTGAGGAGTAACCTAAAATATTATCACACCATTTTGTAAAGACACGGATTGCAAAGATTTTGGAAAGTCGTTCTGCCTTGAACCATTTAGAACTAATTAAAGTAGGGACTTTGAAACATCTGTAGTAGGAAAGACATCACCAAAAGTTTTCTGAAATTCTGGAGGACTTACTGCTTGGTCATGTACATTTGGAATTACCTCAATTCACCATGGGCATGTTCAAGTTACACTAGACTGTGCACATGAGCTTTGTGACAAGACCTAGATAAAAGTGCACACTGTTTAAAAGTACTTTTTAAAGTGTTCCTAAATTTTACCACACCCAAATTATTTATAGATGCTCTTCATATGATTTACCCACTGTAAATTACCTTAAATCAGCTTTTCTTAAAAAAAAAATCAAAACAGACATATTTATCACATTAAGTGGTTAGCTTGTAACATCAATTTTTTGCTTGCACTTTTGTCTATAATAGGCATTTAAACCATAGAGAAAAACCACATTAATTTATGTATCAATTGTTCCAGTGATTGCACTGCAGAACTATTAATTGATGTTAAATGATTTAAGAAAGTACCTAATAAGTCTGTCCATAACGCCTTGGGGAACTAAACTCTTTCTCATTCCAGTAATTGAAAACTAATGTTGTTATGAAATATTTGAACTCTCCTATAAATATTAAAGAAGATTTTATACAAGAATAATTGAGAGAAAACTTTGATTCCTGTGAAGACATCTCCTCAGTCTGCTCAGGGCTCAGTAATGGATTTATCTAGTTAGGTACAAGTTATAGCAAAACCTAATACATTGAAGATCAATTATTACTCTTGTTAAAATCTTGTGTCCAATTGTCCAATGCAAGAGTATGAAAATATTTTAGCCTCAAATCTTTGTTAAAAAGCAACTGCGCTACATCAGGTTGATATTTAAGTTGTTTGTATGATTTCAAGTGATCCACTTAGATATTGAGTGCTTTCCTTTGATCTAAGGTATATGGTGACATACAGCTATACAAACACAATTTTTTAACATAATAACTATTGTTTTAATGAGAATAAAATACAATAAATAAAACCATAATTACTGTTTTAATGAGAATAAAATAAAATAGGGTAAAAAAAATTACATCTTTAATAAAAATATGTGTATCTCTTGTTGTCTGCAACATAAAAATCCTTGCTCCAGTTGTCTGCAACATAAAAATCTTATTCCCTATCAGCCTAATATGGACTACTTATAAAAGCATGGCAGAGATTTGTTAATGCTTCTTATCAGCCCTTGAAAAGTGGGAAAGAAAGCAAAGCTTTATATTAGAAAGGTACTTTAAACTTGTATTTTGTTCAGTCATGTTTAAAGAATTTTTCCATCTGTAAAATTGAACATAATATTGCTGACTTTGAAATCTCTGAGTACAAATTTAAATATAAAAGCTTTTCATTACCCTTTAAAATTAATCCTCAAATATCTAGCTGCCATACCCTGGCAACAGCAAAGAAGTCTTTGTGTTAACCCTTTTTAGACAGAAAGAAAAAAAAACTTATTTAAATTTTTTAAGGCTATTCATAATTTTTTTTTACCACTTTAATTAAAGGATCTATTATCTTACAAAACACCTAATCCAATAATTTCAAGTTTTCTTTTTTTTGCGTTTTCTATTTAATTTAAAAAAAAAAAAAAAGAAAAGGCCAATGATATTTACTTGTGCAGCTACTTATTATAATGTGTTACATAAAGCATGTAATTGCATGTTTAACCTTAACCTCTGTTTATAATTTAGGAAAAACTACTACTATATTGCAGCCTGTTCATTCTGGGAAATAATCTGCTTCCCACTAAACAAGTAGTTGTAGGCTGCTTATAAGCACTAACATGGATGATGAATTGAACATCCAGCAATTACTGACTGAGTAATATAAGATGATTTGTGAAAATTGGAATTGCCTGTCCCTGCTGTTGTGTATTCTGAATAGCTTTTACTGACATTTGGAAGTTTGGGAAGTCATTTGATTTTGTGTGAATGGCTTTGTCACTTACAGTGAGCTTACATCAACCTGCTGGAATTGATGCTGTTAAGCTTTCCTTCAACCATGTTAAGCATTATTGTCACTAACATATCTTGTCTCATCGAAACAAACAATAAATGAATTCTAAATGCCTTCAGGACTGAGACTTAGTGTCTCACAAAAGGGTACATTCAAATTTCTTGATGCCTTCTCACCAAAATAAAACAGTTCACCTTGAGGCAAATGACAAGGAGACAGGATCAATTCTCTTTTATTTTTTACCCAGCCCATTCAAAATTAGATTCTTTTTGCAGCTTGGAGGCACTATTCAAATTATCTCTTGGGATTTTTTTAATAAACTCTATCTTTTTATGTTTGATGATAATTTTGATCTTTTTGGTTTTTAATTCAGACAGTGTGAAATGTTGTGCAATCCACTCTGTTCAGGAAACATAAGTTGTACATTACTTAGTCAACAATGACTGGTGGTTTTCCGAGCCTATTTATTTTAGGACTGGCCCTTAAGTTTACAACTACTAGTTAAAAGAAACATTGTTTGACTGATGTCAAGAAAAATCATAAATTCCTCAACTGAGAACCTTAAAATAAATGACAATAAAAAAATGTGCTAATTTTCTGCTAGAATGAACATTGGGTAATAGAAAATAAAAGGAACTATTTCCTTATCTTTTTCAGTTCTTAGTTGGCTAAGAAATCTGACACTGAAGAAATCAGAAATCCGTTCTTGAAGGACTTTCCACCCCATGGACAAGACTCGTGCTGGAGCAGCTCATGAACTCCAGGCCACTCTGAACTGCATCATACAGCTCTCCTGTGTGGAGGACCCAGGCTGGAACCAGGAAAGAGTGTGAGGAAGAAAGAGCAGCAGAGATTAAAGCTAATGGACTGATCACAAACCACATTTCTCACCCTTTGCTCCACTTGAGGGGAGGAGGCAGAAGAGTTAGGAGTGAGCTGAGTTTGGGAAAAAGAGGCAGGAGGAATATACGTGTAGGGAAGGTGGTTTTAGTTTTGTGTTTATTTCTCACTATACTGCTACATTATTTATTGGCACTAAATTCAGTTAATATTCCTGAGTTCATTTTGTTCATGACAGTAATTGATGAGTGATCTCTCCCTATCCTTATCTTGGCCTACAAGATTGTCCTAATGATTCCTTCTGTCCTGTTGAGAAAAGGGAGGCTTGATGGATACCTGGAGGCCAGACAAGGTCAGCCAAACACACTGTGATATTGCTTGGTTTTCTCTTCTTTTACCCCAAGGACTTTATAAACAGCAAAAATATTCCTGTCAGCATTTTTCTCCAAAACTACATTAAACAATTAAGGTTTTTTCTAGAATTCTCTTTAGAGCAGTCTCTTCAGAATTCTGGGCTTCCCATTCAGATTGCTTTAACTGGAATTGCTAGGTAATACAATTGTGCCATGCAGTTATATTCTAATGCCATTCATATTTCCATGTTCTCATCAGAAATTGCCCTCCTGATGCAGTTCTAAGTTTGGCAGTATCTTGTCTAATGTGTCTAGACCTCAAGAAAATTCTTTTATTCCTCCTGATAATGGATGCTTATGGCAAAAATTCTTACAAATCTTTAAAGAGCAACATTCTATGGAAATACATTTGAAAAAAAAACCCCAGCATTGATACAGAAGCAATTTCTTTGCTTAGCCATTTTCTGTGTTCTGCCTGCTGTTAAGACAATCTTTGACTGAAACTTTTCTCCTTCCCACTCTCCACATCCTGCAGAAAAAGGGGAGCTCTGTGTTATAACTTGTTTTAAAAAAATTTTTAAATTGAGGGGATGCATAAATCTAGCATTATTACTTTTTGTAGGTCCAGGTATTGATCTGATCAGTTCCTAGCTGCCTTAACTCCAGTCTTCTTCAGGAATCCAGTGAGGGCATATTTCTGCTTTTCTGTAGTTTATGGCTCTTAGTTCTTTGGTACATTTGTCTCACCTGTCAAGAAGAGCCATGAGAGAGAAAAGGACAATTTCTGTTTAAATAAAACCATCACTGGTAAGAGCAAGCATGTTGCCAAGGGAAAAAAAAAAGGAAAAAGGAAAAAAAAGCAAATTAAATATAAATAGATGAACTAAAATGGAAATCAATATCAAAGGCACTCTGATTAGATAAAAGCTGATGAGCTGTGAAGACAAATCATTTAATTTGCTTCTATTTTTAGGAATACATTCCAAACAAACATAATGATTAGACAAAAGATCTTCTATACAGGGGAATGACAAAAAATCAAGGGAAAAATTTTATTTTTGAATATACAGAAAATCTCATGCTGCAGAAATATTGATTGTTCTAAGGATTATTTAAATTTATATGCCAATACTGGGAGATAATTTATACTGGAAATGTAAAATTAATATAAATCTCCTAGTGCTTGTAGGCATCACACATCTAACAATCAGGTAGAATCATTCACAGAATCACAGGATATTCTGAGTTGGAAGGGATCCAAAACATCATCAAGTCCAGTTCTTAAATATTCACTCTTTTAGGGATATTCTATCATATTTTGTGTTTAAAGGATTGAACCAAATACAATTATTCAGATTTTTCTAACTGGAAATAGATGTTATTGATGCTATTTCCAGCTGTGAGTATTTTTAAATCAGGATATGCAATGAAGTAAATTTCATATTTGTGAAATCACATGGATGAAGTTCAAGCTATTTAACTGCTAATATTTTGGTTTTCTATTTCTTGTAATATGAAGTGCAGATAGACAGTTGACTTGTTCTCTTTCATAAATGTAAGCAATGATTCAACACAAGTAGTATGTGTGTTTAATAAACTTTGTATCTGTTTGGAGTTCTTCAGTTTGAGCAGGTTGCATACTTCAAGTAAAATTATTGAGAAATCCAAGCATGAATTTCTTCTTTCTGATGTCTACACACTCAGAACTGGCAACACTTGCATACATTGTGGATAAATTTATAATTTCAGTGCCATATTATAAACTTATCTACTTGAATGAAAGTGAAGTGCATGAAGGGTGATTAAGGATATAATTTTAATGCATCAGCCAAGATAAACAGTAAATCAAAGCTGTGTCTGTGTTATGGCAGTGGGCTGAATGCCATAATAAAATTTATGCACCTGCTAAGCAGTTGGAAAACTATTTCCACATAAGAGGGAGAAATGTACTCTAGCCTCAAGGGTTCAGAGAAGTCTGGAGCATCAAAACCTTAGTGGTTCACTTGCCCTGTGCCATGTGGTACACAGGCGTGGCACTGTGGACTTTCCTTGGTGTGTTAGATTTGACATCTGCTCTAGTCTTCAGGAAAAAAAGTCTCTGTGGAGAAACAAAATTAGCTCTACATCAAGAGCTTAGAAGAGGTAGCTGAATTCCATTCCCTGGGACTGTAATAATTCCTCTCCATAAAGTCCAATGTACTTCAGGTTTGAAAAAGGGTGTACATTCCCTTCTAGATGACTTAGAGGGTATGTGCGTTTAAGTAAGTGGCGTTTTTAATATAGAAATGAAGGCAGCATTATACAGAGTAAATTTTAGTTCTCAGTGTTGGAGGAGATAGCATGCAAAATCATTATTACATTATTACATTATTACATTATTACATTATTACATTATTACATTATTACAAACTGCTCTTTTATTCTGGTGGCATTATTTGATTTAATATGCACATCAATTATATGGTGGCACAAGCTCTTCTGCTACATGGTGCCTAAATGTGTGTTCTATAAGGTAAAAAATTAGGAAGAAAGGAACAGAAAATAATTTTTGTGAAGTACTGTAAGTCTGCTAGACACTGGCAATTCAACAATGAAACTAAACAATAAATTCATTAGCTCTAGGAGAGCAGATCCTAAGCATTACATATAAGTGGTTCTGCCATTGGGTGATCTCTGATAATCTCAGGTTTATCTTTGCCACTGTATTCTGAAGCTACAAAAAAACAAGTATGTAAAACAAACACAGTTAGAAATGACTGAATTTGAGCATAAGGTATACTTTTTAAACTCCTTATTCGAAAGAAAAGGAGCAGTAGCATTGGTGTGTTTGCAGTTTTATTTTCCTCCACCTTTTAAATCTTTCAAAAGATAAGAAAGTGATAATTTGCTCCTCTTCAACAGGAACAATTTTACTTCTCCTGTATTGGAGGCTTCTAAAGATAGATTTTCTTTTAGTTTACATGAATATATATAAAGAGGGGCCATCTGAATCCTAGCCTGAATGACATCTCTGGCCTGGGGTAGAGGTCCCCAGAACCATGGCTGGCCCAGATGAGAAAGTTGTAACAACTTTCAGACAACTGCAGCTCGTTCAACCACACTTCATAAGAACTTTGCTCCAGAGCATTTACCAGCTCCATTGTCCTTCTCTGGACCTGCTCCAGCCCTTCAATGTCTGTCTTGCTGTGAAGGTTCCACAACTGAACCGAGGATTTGACTGAGGCGTCACCATTGCCGAGTACACAGTGACAATCCCTGCCCTGGTCTTGCTGGCCACACTACTGCTGATACAGGCCAGGATGCCATTGGCCTTCTTGGCCACTTGGGCACACCCTGGCTCATGTTCAGCTGCTGTCGACCAGCATTCCCAGGTCATGTTCTGCCAAGCAGTTTTCCAGACACTCTTCCCTAAGCCTGTAGCATTGTTTCCTACAAAAAAAGTTGAATAGGAGCATGTTAAGGAGAAATTAATAGCTTAAGAAATAAATGTCTGAGATCTAGATAGATAATTATATAGATATATTTTCTTACTCTCCATGCACAAGGGAAAGGTAGCTACACAAGAATGACTATTTCAGTCAGCCTGGTAATAGCTGCACAACAGTCTGTAAGGGTGACTTTTTCCAGGCATATTTACCAGGAATGTCCAGTTTCTATATTCCCACAGGGTGGAGGAAACAGAATAACCATCTGGATCAATATGATTCAAAGCTCCTCTATAGCCTATTAAGTGTGAGCATGTGTTGCCAAATACTCTGAAAGTCTTTGCAATTTTCCTCCATTATAGCGAGTTATTAAAAACCGAAGTTCATGGACAGAAACCCTCTAACTAATTAAAGTTAAAAAGTGGTATGTATTTGTTGGCACTGGTGGACAGCACGGGAGTTGTCTCCGAAAGGCATGACCATGCTGTACAAGGTTCTTTGCCTTCTCTTTATTTCCCAAAATAATACATATGCATAGCCCCAGTACCTCCCATCCCCACTCTGTATTAAAATGAGATTATTAGTCCTTCACGCATGTGCAATTCTTCTCCTGAATTGGGTCAGTGGTCTTGAATTGGGTCAGTGGTCTCAAGGGATGAAGTCAGGAAGGTCTTCATCAGGTCTCTGTGACCCTCTGGGATGATCCAAGGTTCCCTGCTTTGTGATGGATTAACATAGACTCCAGGTGCTGGCCATTGTTTTACTGGTTTCAAACTGGTTTTTTATAATGGTTTGCTTACTCTACCTCTTTCTACCAATAAGCTTATAATATAACAATTAGATTTAGCTTAAGCATCTAATAATCATTAACCTATCACTGATATATCTAACTTCAATATGAGCTGGTTCTAACCCTCAGCTAAAATCTTAACCCTTTAAAATCATGATTCAATAGCGTAAACATAACCATGGAACTGTTCACATATATTTTTAAGGGAGGCTGAAAGTATTACTGTGTATTGAATCTACTTACTGGTCCCAGCGTTAAATACATGAAAATGTTAAATTTTATGAGCATGTATTAAACCTGTTTACTGATGTTCTTTAATGAAACAATAAAGGAAGCATTTCCTTTGTACATAGTTCATCAACTACATTTTGTTACTACCATGTCAGTGGAAAGCCAATGCAGGAAACAAAACCTGTGAGCACTAAGTAATTTCAGTTTGAAGATTTTTTCAAATGTCTTGTTTATATCCTATCCTATTAAAAGAGCTTTTTTTCATTGTGGGAATTTCTCTTTCTTCTGTTAAATTATATTTTTGTGATATTTTACAATGCAAAAAGAAAAAAAAAAACATATAATTCACTTATTTTCCTGCCCACAGATAATAAAGCTACACAAGATTTAAAACAGAAGCTGGTGCTTGCTAAAGAGAAATATCAGTTTTTATTATGTTTTCAGTGATACATAATGTGTACTTCATTTTCTTCCAACATATTCTCTTAAATTATAGAATCTTAAAATGATTTGGGTTGAAAGGGACCTAAAAGAACATACAGCTCCAGTCTCCCTGACTTAGACAGGGACACTTTCTATTACACCAGATTGCTCAGAGCCCCATCCAGCCTGGCCTGGAACACTTCCAGGGATGGGAACCCACCACTTCTTTGGGTAACCTGTTCCAGTGTCTCACCTCCCTCAGACTAAAGAATTTCATCCTAATATCTAAACTAAACCTACCCTCTTTGAGACTAAAACCATAGCCCATTGTCCTATCACTACCTGTCCTTGTAAAAAGTCCTTCTTCATCTTTTTAGGTACTTGAAGACTGCTAGAAGGTCTCCTAGAGCCTTCTCTTCTCCATGCTGAACAATTACTATTTTCTTAGCCTTTCCTTATAGGAGAGGTGCTCTAACTCTCTGATCACCTTTGTGACTATTCTCTGGATTCACTACAAGAAATCCATGGGGACCCCCAGAGCTGGACACTATATTCTAGGTGGAGTCATGATCCAAGATCTAAGTAGGGGGAAAGAATCACCTTCCTCAGCTTGTTGGTCAGGATTCTTCTGATGCAGCCTAGGATACATTTGGTTTTCTGGGCTGCGAGAGCACATTGACAAGTCATGTTGAGTTCCTACACCTCCAATCCATACTATCGGGACTGCTCTCAATCCATTCCCCATCCATCTTGTATTTGTATTTCAAATTGCCCTGACCCAGGTGCAGCACCTTGCACTTTGCCCTGTTGAACTTCATGGGGTTTGCACAGTCCCACCTTTCAAGGCTATTAAGGTCCTTGTGGATGGCTTCTCTTCCCTCCAGCATGTTGACCACACCACACAGCTTGGTGCTGTCAAGCAAACTTAATGAGGGTGAGCTCAATCCCACAGTCCCATAAAGATGTTAACAAGTGTCAGTCCCAGTGCCAAGCCCCGAGGAATGCCACGTGTCACTGATCTCTATTTGGATATCAGGCTGTTGACTGCAACCCTTTGAGTGTGACCATCCTGCCAGCTCTTTATCCACTGTGTGATCTGTCATCAAATCTATGTCTCTCTTCAGTTTAGAGCAGGATGTAATGTGGAACAGTGTCAAATGTTTTGTCCAACTTTGGGAAGAAGATGTCAGTTGCTCTTTCTTCACAGACCAATGCTGTAACCTCCTTGTAGAAGGAGGCCACTAAATTTTTTGGGTACAATTTACCCTTAGTAAAGCCAGGTGGCTGTTATTGGTCACTTCATTTTTTTCCATGTGTCTTAACAGAGTTTCCAGGAGAATCCACTCCATGCTCTCAACAAGCCCAGAAGTGAGACTGACAGGCCTGCAATTCCCCTGCAGGGGTTGTTTCCCCTTTTCCCTTCAGAAGGAATTTCACTGGGCTGCCATGGGTCTTCAAATAGGGTTCATGGTGGCGTAGACACTTCTTTTGCCAATTCCCTCGGGACCTGCAGATGCATCTTATCAAGTCTCATGCATAGTTTTGTGCAACTTCTGGTTCCTTAGATATTTGTGAACCAGATTTTCTCCTGTGGTGTGTGGGTCTTCATTTTCCCATTTCTGTCTTTGCCTCCATGACTTGGGCAGTTTTACTGGAGTACTTGTCAGTGAAGACTGAGGCAAAAAATTATTTTAAAATTCTGAATCAAATTACCTTACAGCAGATGTTTGATTATTGTATTTGAGGAGTTATATTAAATCATTGTTTAATTATGTTGTCCTAAATAATGAATGAATGTACTTGATAACAAGTATGACAACTGTTTCATTCTCATAATCGTTCCTTCCTAGTAAGGTGATGCTGTCATGGAGTAATATGTACGTACCCCCTGTGGTTTAGAATTTTGTGGAATCCTCCGAATCCTTTCCCTCCAGGGAAACCCCCAGAGGATTCCCTTGGAGAGACTTACCACAGAGTTCTCCATCTGCAAAGACAGAAAAGGCTTCCCTTCTGGAGTCTTGCACAACACTGTGATGCACCTCAGTTCCTTTCCTCATATGTCCCAAGTTCTCCTGGTTTCTCCTTTCCCTGATTCCTCATTGGTTATGGTACCCCTGGTGGCCAGCTCAGTCTTCCCTGAAGGCCAATGCTCTTTGCCCTGCCCTTGCCCCATCCCCTCCCTTACATAAGCTTGTCCAGACCATGTGCTCTGGTCTTTGTCCCTGATCCCTTCGGTGGATGCACTAAACCTTCGCTGGAATCCATCATCCAAAGACCCTTCCCGTCCTTCCTTTGCAGAGCTGGCTGTGCCATGTGTGTGTGCATGGACCTGAAATGGCTGCTCCATGGCCTCACCCTGAGCGGCTGCTGAAGGAGACACTTCGAGGAAGGTTGCAGCATTTCCATCATCCTGCCATGCTGCAACAGACTTTCAAGAAAGGTCCTGCCATTCAAGACAAGTTGCATCTGTAGCAGTCACATTTACTGAGAACCTGTTGAGGATAAGGAGGCAAGTTAATTATTTAATTAATTATGAAGAACTCTGTTTAAATAGTGTTCTTCTTGAAGCCTATGAGAGCTGTCTAACCTTCATGATTTCTATCAAAACTCTTAAATCCCTGATGAAGTCAAATTATGCTTGCAATTATGTACTTAGCAGCCTTATTGCTGTGTGAGATGTGTGGTCCTTCCCAAAACAGTAATGTATTTTGCCTTTGGTATAGTTACATGTGCTAGCTGCAATTCATCAGCAGTACTTTGTGCCTAGTGGCTTTGGATTGTACTAATTTACATAGTTGTATAATAAAAAACTTGCTCATTATTTAATTTATAGTTGCAGATTATTAGATGAAGAAAAAAATTAAAGTCTAATTTCTAAGTCATGGTAAAAGGGGTTTGTTGTGAAATACTCATGAGTATATGCTTTCTATGTTTTTTCTTGGTAGTGGGTTCAGATGTATGCTATAGTGGCAGGATACTATTGCAAGTTATATGGCTGTGTGTGTCATACCTTTCATCTCATTACGTTAATTATTAGCAACAAATTTTTTTTTGTATAGGATAACCTTGGAAGCAAAATCTTACAAACTGAAGTAAGTTTTGGAAGGTCTGGGTTGTTGATCTTATCTGTGAGGCTTTGCTTTTGGTATTTATAAGGCTGTAGGGGAAGTTATCTTGAGCTTATTGACCCATGTTGCGACAAATGTGGACAGAAGACTTTGTCAAAATTGCTGGAATATTTTAATCACGCCTCCTTATATTATTCCTTCAATCTTCCTCTGTCTGTGATCAGGAAAATTAAGGAACATTTCCCTTGAATAGCACTAGACTACGGCATTAAATGGCAACTCAACTTCTGTGCATGTTAACCATGTTCCTATTTTCACCTGTTCAATTCTTCAGGTACAGAACATGCGTTTGATGGTGAAAAAATTCTATTTCAGTTTTAGTAAATTCAGTGATACAAGGATAGCAAAATATTTTAAAAGGTGTTATAGCATATACACGATTTATGTCTGATCTGAAGCAACAAGGAAAATTAAACTGGCATTTTCTTGCCATATATTCTTATGGTATCTAATTCTTTAATTAAACTGAATATTGTCCAGTTCCTCCAACAGCCTTGGTGAAATGAACAGCACTGCTTGAAGAATAAGGCATCATAAATATGACTGAGAATAAGAATGAAAGTGTCTCAGGGAAACCTAGACTGGAAACATAAGGGTGAGCTATACATAGCTCAGTGGGCCTGAGAGAGGAATGCAACATGGATGTGGGCTATGGTTGAGAGTGAACCTGTCAAAACCATTTCAGGAATTATAATGAATGCAAAACATGCCATAATCAAGTGAGCCAGATAACTAAAGCCTCCATGGTGTAGAGGATAGTGGCTGTTGGACATGAGTATGTCACTGCTGCAAGCTCACCAAGGCAAGCATCATGTGTATCATAGCAGAGCTGGCCATCAGCTGGCTGGAAATACCCTATAGCCCATCTTACCATCCAAAACACATCCCAGGTCTTGAAAAACAAGGTCTGTGGATGTATGGCACCTCAGAAAAGGTCAGACCAACCAACAGAACTTATTTCTGAAACAAGGTTCAAGTTTGGAAAGCAGATGTTTTGATTGAGTTAATCACAAGTTACTGGTGTCAGAAAGAGGTGACTTGAGAATGAAGGATCTGCAAAAAAACAAAGAGTCTTGGAATTTAATTGTTGCCAGTACAGAACCTTGAGCCAATCACACAGAGCACACTAAAATTCCTTTAGCACAGGAGGTAGTTGAGACAGGGAGAGAGGTGTGGGAAGCATGCTCATTTATTTGCTGCTGGTAGTTCAGTCATCAGCATAATTTAACTCATCTGAGATGTTGGGGGAGTGGTTTCAACCCTTCTTTAACATCTCTTGAAGCAGAGGTTGAGGTCAGGAGTTTTTGCAGTCAAACTGAAGGCAGCAGATACCAGGATATTGGACATTTTAAGGTGCATATTTAATTTTACTGCTTATGTGAATGGATAATACTTAACCCTAAGAAAGAATGTGGCATCCTGAAATGTGAAAGATTCTGCTTCGACCAGATGTGGGTATCTTGTGCCCCAATACAGTTGTCCTATGTCCAGGTTCACAAAACAAATGCTTTTGTAGTTTGTTTCACATTTACCTTCTAAATAAACTTTGCTACTAAAATATCACCTTTCTTTATCTCAGCTTTCTCTTCTAATTCCATATTTATATTTAGTTTATATTTATATTTATTCCTTTTCAAGAAAGGGAATGAAATATTGAAATCAAAGAAGACAGTGGAACAAACACTCTGGCAAGGAGATATGTTCAAATAAAATGCAATGGAAAAAACCAGAAAGTTTGCAAATGGACTGGCTACAACCAAATGTACTAAGATGAAATGAGGTGCAGTGAAAAGCAGTGAAAAATTGCCAAAATTATTCCCATGAAACCCCAAAATCTAGGAAGAAAGGTAAACAAAGAGACAGGGGAAGATATTGAAGAAGTGAAATCCTAAATAAAAATACAAAATTCTGAAGCAAAGTGAGAACAATAAAAGCGACTAGGATGACATGAAGGGCAGGGAAATGGACTGAAGCTTGCCCAACTGATCCTCATTGAAATCTCAAGATTTCATTCCCTTTCTTGAAAGGTACATGTAAATATATACATGTTTATGTTTTTGTTTCAGAGAATATTGGGTAATTTTTAGGACGTCCTTTTGGAGACAACATAACTTCCTGCTTTATAGAAGGGCTCCTTGGGGGATTTTGATATCAAAAAAGGCCTTTGAATCCTTAAAAACTCCAAAGCGAAACAAAAATATTACTAAATTAAGGGTAGTGTGTGAAAATATAACCAAGCAAATACTGGATAACAAAACACCATTACTGGGAGATGCAAAAACTTTTTGCATAAATTCCCATTTGCAAAACCCCAAATATATATCTCTGAACAGTAAATTTGGACATCTGTTTTCAGAGTGCTGGGCCAAAGTTCTGAAGCAGAATATAAAGATCTATAAAGAGAACAGTTAAGTTTAGCTGGAGTTGTAAATTATATCCATTTCTGTAATAATGTGGTATCTACTCTAACATTTCTGGCCTGCTTGCCCAGATTTTTTACAATCCATCTGCAAAGACCCAGTGGGACTGGTGCTTCAGGGAAGTGACAGACTTGCTGCACATGCCTGAGTTGATGGCACTGCGTGTGGCACAATTGTATGACATAAGGACTTCCCTGGATTTTTGCAGAAACTAGTGCACATTCCCACACCACAAAAAAATTCATACAGCCTAATCCCAGCTACATTCCTTTCTGAAAATAAATCAGAGAATGTGATGAAGTAATTGTAAGCAGTAACAATGACCCTAGCAGTGTGATCAGGGAGGAAGCCTTTTTCTTGTGTGAGTGATTGTCCATTCATATTTTTTAAAGTGTTTCTGATTTTGGCTTTATTGTGTGCTATTTACATAAATATTTGATGCTCAGCATTCCACACAAAAGTGATGCTGAACCTATCATGTTATTAAATATGTTATTAGTATTATTTTTCTTATTTTGATACAGATAGAAATAATTGAAGAAAATAGCAGTGTGCTTTTGTTTTTTTTTTTTCTTATGAGGAAGAGACGCTTTGGTAATAAAGAGAGATGAGGAGAAACATTTTTTAGATAATGATTTTTGTGCTGTTTCTCTGAACCAGTAAACATAGACCAGTAGTTTCCTGAGAAAATCTCAGACCAAATATATAATTGAAATTTCATTTTCCTCTGACTCTCACATGTAGTTGACACATGTTCAATTGCCTTTCTGGCTGCAGGTTCTGTGGTCAGATCATTTCCCATGCATGCTCAGTCTGATTCACAATGTGGACATTTCCTACTGGCACTAACAGGGGAAGCATTTCAGCCTTTATTGTTTTTATACTGGACATCTGAAGAACAGTTTGTGAACTCAGGCCACCTGCTAAATTTGAAGCAGTGTCTTGTCATATGTGAAATTTACCCGTCTTAGACAAATATCAAAATAGATGAGTTTGGAATTGCTTTCTTCATATTTTACTGCATTATTATTGGGTCAATAAATGTGAAATAGGAGGCAAAACAAAACTAGATACTTAGCTTACATAACTTCAAATTAATAATATTGATATTTAGTACTTAATAGGATAAGGAAGTTACTTCTGCATCTTCGTAAGTTATTTTTCTCTGGTGTTTTTCTATAGAAGAAAAAAGTAAAATATATTATTCTAAAAAGTTTATATTTTTAAAGTATATATTTTGAATTTCTTTCTTGAGAAAAAAATTGGTTAGCTGACTGTAGATATGTTAAAACATGATTTATAATTAGGATGAATTTCCACCATGTTATTTTGAAACTATTTTTTAAATTGTCAATATAAATTTTTTTTTGTATTTTTAAATGAAATTATAAAATAAATTGGGAAATATAAAGAAAATTGACACTTTAGAAAGAAAATGTTTCAAATAAAGATTTGGTGAGAGGTTTTGGTTTTTTGTTGTTTTGAATTTTATTTGCATCTTAAAATGGAAAAGGAAGGGAAAGAAAGCAGAAATTAGAAAAAGTTGTTATTTATTCAGATCTGGTTTGTTAGTATTCCTCATTCTCAATAGATTTAAATATCTTCACACTTAGATGAAGATGCAATAGTGGCAGGTTCTTGTGAAAGCTGCATTGGAAACAGAACCTTCAGTTTCAGAGAAAACATTCAATATTGCTTGCTGAAATTATTTGTTAATTGAACATTACTGTTGATAATAGAGCAAATGGAATAAGGGAAAAATGAGATCAGTAGCTCACAACCAGCTTATTTCTCTTCTGTCACAGCAGTGTAAGAACACTGACAGCACTGGCATTTCTGATTTCTGGAATCATGAATATATGATAAGGTGCTGTCTCAGTGAGTTGGCACTACAAGGAATGCTGTTAGAAACACTTGAACAAAGATTTTAAGAGAAGTTGTCTATGTTATGCTTCAGTGTTACAGCTGCTTGTAAAGGTTAAGCTTAAAAGGATTATGTATAGGAGAATCTTGGCATCAAAAGAATCTGACAAGTCTAACAAAGATAAATGGAGATGCCTTTCCTTGCCAGTGCTGAGCTTTTCTAAAACATTTTGAAAGCTATAGAATTGGATAAAATTTGTAGAGTGGAGTTAATCAGTAATTTTTTCCTCTCAGAAATTTCCGGATTCAATTTACTTTATCTTATTATGGTCAACCATATAAGAGCACATAATGCAACCCAATCTGTAGAGTGAATGAACTGAAAACCCAGCATTTACACTGTGAGGATTTTAGGGCATTCTGTTAAGTCTGATGAGCAGTTTAACTTCATCTAAAAGGATGAAAGTTTACTTCTTCAAGACTACTCTACTATGCAAACTGAATTGTTGTACATGGGAAATAGCTTCAGGAGAATCAGGGGTATCTTTCCTTAGAGCAGGTTTTCAAATCCATCCCATTTCAATACAGAATCACAGAATTGCAAGGTTGGAAGGGACCTTTAAGATCATCGAGTCCAACCCAGCCCTAACACTTCAACTAAAGCATGGCATCCAGTGCCTCATCCGGTCTTTTTTTAAACACATCCAGGGATGGTGACTCCACCACCTCCCCGGGCAGGCTATTCCAGTACCTGATCACTCTTTCTGTAAAGAACTTTTTCCTAATATCTAACCTAAATTTCCCTTGACACAGCTTGAGACTGTGTCCTCTAGTTCTGTTGGTTGCTGCTTGGAAAAAGAGACCAACCCCCACCTGATTGCAGCCACCTTTCAGGAAATTGTAGAGGGCAATAAGGTCACCCCTGAGTCTCCTTTTCTCCAGGCTAGACAACCCCAGCTCCCTCAGTCATTTCTCACAGGGCTTGTGTTCCAAGCCCCTCACCAGCCTCCTTGCCTCCTCCGGACGCGCTCCAGCGTCTCAATGTCCTTCCCAAACTGAGGGGCCAGGACTGGACACAGCACTCAAGGTGCCCCTCACCAGTGCCGAGTACAAGGGAAGAATGACCTCCCTGCACAAGCTTTCATGTAAGCCCCCTTTAGATATTGAAAGGCTACAAAGTGGTAATTACCTTCCTTTTGTTACTTAATTGCAGACAAATTCAAATTATAGTGCTCGCAAAGCCCCTTTCAACCATTTATCAGTAATCCTGTTAACTGTAGAGGTCCCAGTTGTCTGGAAATTAGCAAATGTGACACCCATCTACAAGAAAGGCCAGAAGAGGATCAAAGGAACTGTGGCCTGACCTCGATGCCATGGAAGGTCATGGAACACATCATCTTGAGTGTCATCATGAGAATGTGCAGGACAACCACAGGATCAAATCCAGCCAACATGGGTTTAAGAAAGGCGGGTCCTGCTTGACCAACTTGATCCCTTTTCATGGCAAGGTGACCAATCTAGTGATGAGGGAAAGGCTGTGGATGCTGTCTACCTGGACATTAGTAAAGCATTTAACAACATTTCCCACAGTATCCTCTGGAGAAATGGGCTGCTCGTGGCTTGAACAGGTGTATTGTTCCCTGGATAAAAAACTGGTTTGAAGATCCAGGCCCAGAGATTGGTGGGGAATGGAATTACATCCTACTGGAACCTGTTTATGAGTGTAGTTTCACAGGGCTCAGCGCTGGGGCCTGGACATTAAACACTAAAGGTGTTTAACACCTTTATCTATGATCTGAACAAAGGGATTTAGTGCACCCTCAGTCAGTTTGCATATGACACCAGGTTGGGTGGGAGTGTTGAACAGCTAAAAGGTAGGAAGGCTCTGCAGAGGGATCTGGACAGCCTGGATTGATGGGCTAAGGCCAATTGTATGAAATTCAACAAAACTACAAACCAGGCCATGCACTTTGGTCACAATAATCCCATGCAGCATTACAGGCTGGTGGAAGAGTGGCTGGAAAGCAGCTGAGTGTGCTGGTCTCAACAGCAGCTGGACATGAGCCAGAATGTGCCCAGGTGGACAATGACATGCTGGCCTGGACCAGAAATACTGTGCCCAGCAGGGCCAGGGCAGTGATTGTCCCTCTGCACCCAGCACTAGTGAGGCAGCACCTTGAACACCTCCCGTGTTCAATTTTGGGACCGTCAATTTAAGAAAGACATTGAGGTGCTGTGGCATCTCCCAGAGAAGGGCAGTGGAGCTGGTAAAGGGTCTGGAATACAAGTTCTGTGAAGAGTCACTGAGAGAGCTGGAGGTGTTTAGACTGGAGGAAAGGATGCTCAGAGGGGATCTTATCACTCTCCCCACTACCCAACAAGGGAAAGGAGTGAGATGAAGGTCATCTGCCATGAGAGAAAATGGGCTCAGGTTCTTCCACACCAGGTTTAGATTGGATATTAGAAAAAATTTTTTCATCAAAATGATATGCTAAAGCATTGTAACTGACTGCCCATATAAATTGTGTAGTCAGCATCCCTAAATGCATTCAAATGATATGTAGATGTGGCATTTAGGGACATGGTTTAACGGTGGACTTGGCAGTGTTAGGTTTGATCGTTGGGCTTGATGAAATTAAGGGTTCTTTACAAACTAAATGCTTCTATGATTCTATATAAATGGACAAAATTCTGACAAAATGTGATATACATCATCCTTGGTTTGGACACATCCTCTCTGGTGTCTTTGATAATGTCTGTCTTTCACAAACACTTCCCTATGATCTTCCAGCAATGAAATTCTTTTAAACAAAAGGGACAATCAAAAAGATTTGCTATGAGATCCTGCACAGAGGGTGTTTATCAAACACTGTTTCAAAGTGAACTTCATTATCATACTATTCTAATTTTACTATCCTTAATTGCCACATGATTACATGTTTAATGCATAAAATATCAGTCATTTGACAGAGCACAATTTGTCTGTGTTTTGCAAAATTAAAATACATCAAGAATCAGCACAGACAACTGCATTAAAATATTTGGCTCCATACTAAATAATCCATGCAAGTGGTGGCACAAAAAAAAATATCTATTAGTTTATTAAGTAGGGAAGCAGAGAATTTACCTTTGTTATATTAATAGTTTTATTTGTTGATTTCTGGTGACTTGTACAAGGAAGCTCTTTTGGAATGCTCTTGTCAAAAGTGCATAGTATCCAGTCATCAATCATTACAGAGAACTGTAAAATTCTTTAATTTCCTACTTAGATTATCTGAGAGTGAAAGACGTAAACTCTAGTAATACTATGAGTTTAGAGCCTCTTAGTAATTTTTTAAATTAAAAATCTGAAATTGAAATCATAACTTTCCTTCCTCATAATGTTAAAAGTCCAAATCCAGTTTTAAACTGCTGCATTCAGACCTCTAAAATACATTATCCAGTCTGAGGTGTATCCTCAATCATGAGTTACTACAGGCTTTTCCTGCTGTGAATTTGTTCTGCTTCCCTGCCAAGTGCATTAACAAGACAGCACCTAGTTCTCAACCTCATCAGTACTCACCTGACACCTCACAAATTATCAGATGCCAGTTCAGGCACTGAAAACCAGAGGTCTCTGTGGAGTTTTAACCTAAACTGAAAATTAGTAGTAATGTGCCTACCTGTGGCTAATCAAATGACATGAAAAATTAATTTTTATTGAGTGCTAAAAAAGGCTGGCTGAAAGGTTTTGCTAGTTCTTCATTCCCCGGCTAAGTTTGAACTTGTGAACTTTCTGATTTAGAATGTAGTTCCGTGCACCTTGGCAGCAAGGTCAGAGACCCTTCCCCTTCTTTCTTCTCCTGTCTGCCTCTTACGCCTTTCCCACCTTCCTCTTTTTTTCTTCCTCTTTTTTTTTTTTCCTCCCAGTTAATTAACTGTGTATCTGTAAGGTCCCATAAGCATTTGTGCTGCCACTAGTGCCAGAAGAAGGTGTTCATGGCATGAAATTGCAGTCAAGCAGGAGGAGCTAGAAGAAAGCAGGAATTTTTTAAATGGGATGGGAGAGAAAAAGCATCCAGGAAAAAATTTGTCTAGGAATTTGAGATATGTTTATATTTACATTTTATTTGGGATTTAACCTGGTATGCCACAATACAGAACATAAGTTTCAGGCATTCAGATCAAGGTTCAAAACCCTTCAGAATCATCACAGATGAAAGCCCTTTGGGAAATAAAATATAAAAGCTGCCAAAACTGCAAAAAAATCTATGTGTCATTGTAGTCCTTTAAATTATTAACAGGAATATAGTCCTCTTAGCAATAAGAGGAATTATTGCCCAGTCCAAATGTTCACTATGTTCAAATATAAGACCAATAACCAGAAAATACCAATTGCTAACATGGGAAATTGTGTTCAAGTACACATTATATATTTTGGGTTTTTGTGCAAAAATACATTACTTTCCACTAGGCTCTATGTCTCCACTAGGATACTTGAAAATGTGACACCTCAGAAATAGAGAGACACTTTCAGTCTCCCAGTTCCTGACACTGAAGTCTCAGAAACTCAGTTCTTAGTCATAAGAGATATGACTAAGATAAAGTGGCTGTGCAAGTCATGTACCTAAATGCTCATGGGAAACACGACCACTGAAAGCCTTGTAGCTGCAGCTGCTGCTGACACTCAGATGAGGGGCTCTGTTCTGATCAGATTCCACCAGGGTGTTTCTCTGGTGAGTCCCAGGGAAGGGAACAGGCTGACTTGTCAAGATTGGACCAGGAAATTTTCCAGGACTTGGATTTCCCATATTATTTTGTAATTCTCTATGTACAGAGGGTGACTATGATCTTCTAAAAGTGCTCAGAAACCTAGAAAAGACAACATAAGTTTTGTAATGAGGGCTATTATTCAGTAGAGTGCCCAGGGCAAATTTTAGCAATGCTTGAATAGGTTAAAAATTTCATCAGCAGACTTGGAGCAGCTATATATTCTTGTAAAAGAAAGTTTGGAATTTGTGATAGATTAATTTCTAAAGAGGGAAAGTTTAGAATCAGCAGTTGCTGGATTTCCAAGTCACATAAATATGAATTTTATATTGATGATAGAAATGATGAGTTAAGATTTCTTTGAGATGGCCATTATGTTTTTTAAAACTTTGTTTTTCTCATTATTTCTATATGTAGTACCAAATATTTTTGGATAGGTTTTCTCTTTTGACTAAGGTAAGTTGTTGTGTGCTAAAAGATAAGGTAATGAGTGATGGAAATAGAACAGGTGATTCTGGGGTATCATAGATGGTACTGTCTTTTTTGAAAGATTTCAGTATTCAAACAATTTTATGCTTTGGTGAGATATTATTTAAAGAGCGCAGGAAGACATTTTGTTGATACTTTAAAGTATCATCTTATAGCTTCATAGGTCAGCTGTATTTGATTTGCTAAACAAAACCGAAATACTTCAAAGGATCTGGAGCTTTGTGCTGGAAATGACAAAAATTGGCTATTGTATTTAATTTCTGCAGCAGAAACAGGATTTGAGAATATTCTTTTATTCACCAAGAAAAATGGCCCTAAAGAATTTTACAATTAGGAAAATTAATATCAAATAGGCATTCCTCAGGTTGTATTTACTAACACTTAGTAGATTCAACTATGCTCTAGTGAACCTTTTAAAGATAAAATTAATGCTTATGAAAACTTTGTTACACAGAAGTTTGAAAAAGTAAATGTATTTTCTTTATTTTTTAGTATCCTAGCTCTTTTCTGTTTCTTTTACATGTATTTTATGTATTTCTTCTGTGTTGTCTAATGTTGCTGTTTGAACATTTTTCAGGAAGTTGCTAAGAGCTCAGGAATTGTTAAGGAAGAATTAATTCAGAATTGCTCATGTTATCAGGGCCAAGCACAGCTGTATATACTCCAGTTAGCACCTCATTTGCAATGGAGACAGTTTCCTGCAAGCCATGGTTAGTTAGTCTCATTTTATTTTTTGGTTAGGCTGTAAATTCACAAAACAAAGTCAGTTTTGTGAGCACCTAGAGTAAAATAATAGGCTATACATAATTAATGAAGGATTCATGTAAGTGTTTGTTCTCTTACACTATTTTTCAATTATTTCTCATTCTAACTCTGTTTAAGAGCGCAATATAGATGTAATTAGGTAAGATTGGAATCTGTTAAGTTCATATGAAAACTGAAAGAAGCTTTTAATCAGCTAGCTTGAGCTGGAATGAATTATATTTATAATCTGCACCAAAATGAGAAAGCAGCAACCTTATCAGAAGATTTTTATAAATTTGCTATTAAAAATGCCTGTTCTCCTATGCATAGTTTTAAATGTTGCTCATCGTGGTTATCAAATTCCCTATATGTGTGAACATTCAGAGTCTGAATGATTAGGTAAGAAAATAAATTTTTAATAAGTGTCTTATAATTTCTATATAGGATATGCAATATAACCTTATTATAAATCATCATCCTTTTCACCCCTATTTTGATCTCTACAATTACTTTATTGGGTGAATTCATTGTAATGTTTTAGAAAGGCTTCTGTAGTTTTGAGACATGCAATCATTCAAACGAGTCAGTGAAACCGAGATGTAGATTTTTGTGATCAGTGTCATTGATCAAAGAGAATTTTTTTGTATTACAGTTATAGAATTTACAAACACACATGCTTTATACCACAGAGAAGTAAGCTCTGCAGAGGATGCCTGTGATTATTTGTCAGGCTCTCAGCTGCACATAACTTTTAGGAATGAGAAGTGTTCATAAAAGCATTCCTGTGTTAGTCCTATCCATCAGGTACTCTTTATAGTGGGAAGATAAGCCATTAATTTCGGCTTGTGATTACAATCACTTATAAATTATTAATAATCATGGTGAAAAAGGAGAATAAAATTTTAATTTGGAGGGTAGCTGGAGGAAAGCACATTACTACAACACTCCACATTTTTCTCCTGGCTCTCAAAGCATTTTCGAGCTTCCTTAAATATCATGTCTTCTCTACACAAGGATGATGCATGATGCAGAGCAATCCAATGATGCATCCCACAGCAGCCACAGACACTCAGAGATGTATTCTTCCCAGACCTTTGGCCACTCAGACACTTGGCTTCCATGGTGTTTGTCCCACTCAGTATCTAGTCTGGGTGTGTGTCACCCCACGCTCGGTTGCTGGCACACCAGAGAGACACTCATACATGGCCCCTGTGACCTGTGACTGCAGTACTCAGACACTCACTCACAAACATGCTCACAAAATAGAAATCTCCTCACTGACCGTGTGACTTCCACCCACAGAGCTGCTGACTCTCCTTTGACAGACCTGGGAGCAGCTGAGGCCGTGTTATTTCTCTGACTGGGTAATGGGTTTTTCCCCACGTACTGTTTTGGTGTTTTGGAACCCTTAACATGTCCAGTGCAAGACTTTCATCACATAATCTAACAATATTTTCAGGGTCAAAAAACCATGTAACATCATGCTACAATGAGCAGCATTTCGGGAATTTTTTTATCTCCATGCCTTTTCAACTTTGAAAATGTAGGAAAAGATTGTCTATAGATGTCTACCCTAAAGTGAAGATCAGCTGAAACAAAGATCTAAAGTCAAGCAGACAAAATAGCTTCTTTGTACACATATATTTTAAGAAACATTTTTGCTTTTTATTTGGTATGCATATTTTAGTGGTCCACATTAGCATTCACTAGAACATTACAGATAAGAAGAGAGGGCATTGATTTAAACCAAACTTTTTTCATGCTGCACAAGCCCGACTGAGTTTAAAGAGTATTTGGACAATAACCTCAGCCACAATGGTGTGACTCTTGGGGTCTCCTGTGCAGGGCCAGGAGTTGGATTCAATGATCCTTGTGAGTCTTTTCCAACTCAGCACATTCTGTGATTCGGTGAAAATCTTGACCAAAAGTTGTCTTTTGGCTCCCAGTACAAGCTGTGTCCTACCACTAGGGCTCAGCAGTGCTGCAACAATACTCTTAACCCCAGGCATCTCATTATGTTATGATTGCAGATCTTCCTATTAACATAATGACTTTTTTCCCCCTGAAAATATACACTGTAAAATTGCTTTTACAAGTAGTTGTGATTGAAGCACTTGGCCTTTCCTTTTAGATGATTAATTTTAACCATATAGGAGCAACAGGTTATATTTCCTGCTAAAAGTTTAGCTAGTGACATATAACATCATTAATTCATCTAGGGTGCAAATAAAAATACCTCCTTATGTATGCCAAACAGCAGCTTTAAATGAGAATATACTCATAAGAAAAAATTTTGGGTTTTTTTGGTTATTTTTTTTTTAAGACTAATAATTTGGAGAAGAATAATTGCACTTATTAGAGAACAGGTACTGCAAAATCATGACCTTCTTCCCAAATACAAACCACCAGATATAATTTATGATGAGTGGACCACAGAAAAACATTTTTTAAATATGTATGGTTTTATTTAGGTTTCAGAATTCTGCATTCACCTTGTCCTGTTCCTTTCCTAACCTAATTTCCATCTCTACCTGCTGTCTTTGTGCATCTGCCTTTCAATTAAACCTCACACCTGCAGTGGCTTCAGTTTACTGACCATAGCAATTAACTCTTTCCAATTGAGCTGAGTTCATTGAGTACTTGTTTGTCTTAGAAATAAAAAGGGAAAAAAGGAAAAAAGGAAAAAAGGAAAATGAAATGGGGTGGTTCTTTTATTTTCTTCCATGTATTCCTGGTAGACAGTATGCTCTGCTGACAAAACAATTTCTCAAATACCTTTACCATTTAACAATTCCATAACAGGATAAAACATATTATTTTGTGCAATAACATATCTTAAAAACCATGACTGCCATTGTTTCTCAGGTAAATGGACATAAAGTGAGCACACATATCTACAGACTGATATTGAGGGATTAGATATTTGATGGTAAATTTTCCTACTTTTTAATGAGTCCATAGGAAAAGTCTCAAAGATTTACTAAAGAAAAAGTGGGAGGGGACATTTTTTTGAAGACACAGTCTTTTTGAAGGAGTTTTAAAAAATTGTGACAGAGTGCATCCACAAAAATCTCTGTATTCTATTGGAGATGTGTAACTAGTTTAAAAAACAGCTTTAAAGTATTAATGGTCTCTTCAAATTTGAGCCATACAGTTTGGATTTTAGCCCCATTGTAGGCACTCTGGGCTGTTTTTAGACAAAAGAAACACCATAATGGATAAAATACTGAGGCTACTGAAGAGAATTTATATCAATATAATTCTGGAGTCATAATGTTTTTCTTCAAAATCTGAAAAATGTCTGTTGCATGATGTGAGAATAGGATTTGCCCACTGTTGTGAGAAGTTCCCCACTGTGAAGTGGAATAACTTCACAGTTAGTTGCTGCCCTTTTTCCAAGGGGCCTCCTGTGATTTAGCATGGCTCTCTCAGCCTAATTGGTCAAACGCCAAATGTAAAGTGCTGTATAAATGTAAAATATTATTACAGTATACTCTACTTAATTGGAGTAAGTTTTTTATTGAATTCCTCACTAGTAATTAATCTAACCTAGTGATAGTAGACTGTAATGACTTCTTTTCAATTGGTGGATATTAGCATATATTCTGCAGAACAGCTACATACACATGTGTAGCTGATGCCAAATAGTTAAATAGTACTTTGACAAAAAATGAACTTTAAAGAAATAGAGTGGAATCCTGTACCCTTTAAACAAGTGATGAATCATGCTGTGATGGCCAATATTGCACCCATAATTTCTGAGCATCTCTTTCTCAAATTAAGATGGAAAGATCTTTTATAGGGCATATGGGATTCTGTTTTCTGGAAAAGTCCAACTAAAGATCATGAATATTTACATACTTGCAGTTTCAGGTTTCCTCATTTTTTTCCTGATTGAAATTCATCAGGCACCCCAGGTTCACTCACTGTAGTAACACTTCCATCCTTAACAGTGCCTCTTCAGGTAGAACTTCAGATCTGTAGGGGGGGACCTGCAATCAGAAGTGCTTAGATACTGAGCATTAATATGCTGTTCAGAAAGAAGATGAGTCACAGCTGAGTTTCTCAGTGTGCTAGTTGGATGACAAAGCTGATTTAAAAAGCTCTTGCCACATGCTGCATTTCATTGTTCACTCAGTTGTGCTAGTATAATTGTGTGTGGATCCCATTGTAAGCAAGGTTACAGAAATTATTGGAGTTAAAAGAAATCTCCAAAAGGCATAGCTTGTAATAAGGATTAAGCCAGTCACCATCCCTGGAGTCTCATAAGTGTTGTATTGACACAGCTGGTCTGATGATGAATCCCAGCTCAGGCATGTGCACTTTTAGAAGGCTTTGTTCTCAAAATTAGTAGACCGAAAGACTAATGAGTAAACTGCTTCTGAGCATTTCTTAATGCTAGTTCTCAATTTATGGATGAGATGAGAATGAATTATTAAATGGAGACATATGGAATTGCTATGGTGACTATTGATTGGTTCTGCCTTTTATGAAAGGCAAAAAACCCTGTAATCTGGGCTCTGGATTCAGCTGGGAAACAGGAGTTTAGAGCAGGACAAGCTGAAGCTTTCTTCTCTAGTTCCAACTAAGACAGAGTTAACAGTATATATTTTCCACTGAAAACAACCTTTTCCTGGCTCATCAAAGTCTCTGGTAGGAAGGAAGAACTACCTTTGGGGTTGTTATCTACTATGTGTTGTGTGAGACCTCCTTGAATGGTTTCATGGCTGGCAAATCAGAAGTCTAGAAGAGTTAAATTTTAGGCTGAAACCCAGTCTGAGCAGAGCATAAGTTGAACCCTAGATTGTCAGTTCCAGTGTCCAAACAAATCACAATTAGGTGGTGTAAACATCTTCCACATCTTGCCTTTTCCCCATTTTCTGTGTACTTTTGACATGCATCTGCTCTGGACATGTGACCTTTTCAGGATGAGGACCACCCCTTTGTGCAGAAAAATGAGCACATTGTGGTTATTGCTGTGAGCAATGGAAAGTAGGGTGTTTTGCAAAAATCACAGCTCCTTAATGGCTCCCCCAGGGAGCTTCTAACTGGGAAAGGGCAGAAGGAAGTGTTGGAGACAGGCTTATCTGAAAAGATGGTCACATATTTAGCAGTTAAATGACAGTTATCAGAATTGAGCTCTTTAAAAAACCAGTCTGATCCATATACAGATAGTATTTATTTGCTCCTCTTTCTGTTATGTTAGTTTGGATGGAGATGTGTAATGGCATAAGGTTTCCTCTAATTAACATGGTAAATCATACATTATAAACAAGATTATCCTATCAAATTCTATTTACAAATACATGTACTTCAGGCATGTTCTGGGTTTCCTTTGATGATTTAGATTCATAATACAGATAAAGATAACTTAGAAAGATCCTTAAGTCAACAGCTTTGAAGTATTGAGTATTTAGGTTTATCTCCACTGTGAAATGCTTCTGCAGTTAAGATGAAATTTAAATACTGAATGGTTTGATAATAATACATTTATAGAGGAAAATGGACTTATAAGAAATGTAAAATAGAATTGTATTCATTATTCTGGAGGCAGTTTTACCACCACATTATTTTTATTGTAGACATATTTCTCTGCATATTGAACCAGCTCAGCACACATAAAAGCCATAGCCTACTCTTGTTGTTAGTTAAGTTTCAAATTTTTTTGGTCAGGAAGCAAACATTTCCTGGTTAGGAAGTTACTTGATTTCAAATTCTATACAGAAATCATAAACCCACACTTTCATGTACTATACAGTTCAATTTAAATTTTATCTATCTGGTGCTTTTCCTTACCTTCTTTTTTTAAGCAGTTATTAATACCTCTCAAGGTCTTAAGGTAGTCTAGGTATCTCTGCATACAGATTTTTAAGACACATATTTAGTTAAATATCTCTTAAAAGCATTGTGGAATAAGCTGAATTTTGTGGGATCTTGAACAATAACAAAACTGTAGATTTCTTTTGAATATCATCTCCATTCTACCCAGAGTGACACTTTGTTTTCCCTCACTTGTCTGTTTTACTGGAGATGAATTATATTTTGATAGCATTAATAATATAATAGCAATAATATTAGTAATAGTATAATAGTAGTAATAATTTAATAGCAATTTAGTAGTAAATAATAGTAATAATTTAATAGCAGTAACAATTTTTTTCAATGTAAAGGACATGATTGGCCTTTTTGTCAGTATTTCAAATTATTCTCTTTGTAAAATTAATGAATTTCTACATGTTTGTCTCTGTATTTTTTCTGATTTTTTTACCATTCCATTCTTTGTTGTCTTTTTTACTTCTTTATCACTTGGGCAATTTTACCAGTCTCCATGTAAATGGAGGTGATCCCTACAGAGACATCAATAATGTGGTTCTTAGTATCTTCTTTCAGGCTTTTGTACCAACACTTGGGAAATTAAACAAGATGGAGTTTCTGATCCAACTGAGGACTAGGAATTGAGGAAGTAATTATTGTCACTCTGCTTATTGGCAGAATAAGTTTTCCTGAAACTTTCTTTATCCTTGATTTTAGAAAGGACCATAAGTGTATGAATTTTTGTATTATGTGTCCCCATACAAGACTTGAATAAAAAGGATGCATTAATCAAGTGAAGGAAGCAAAAGAGCCATAAGCAGAAGCCAGACGAATTGTAATCATGAATAAAATACTTCCTTTTTTCTTTTTAAACACAAAGAATAAATGAAAAGACATCATATTAAAGGAAAAATCTTCTCACTTATTCTTTTTTCTATTCAAGTCTGGAGACTTTTATTCTGGAGGTATATTGTAATTTGATGTATTTTATCAGGCTCAGGATTAACTGGATGGATTTAAAGTACATTTTTTGTATGCTATCAGCTGGGCAATGACAGTGGTGAATGGCTGAAGAAAGCAACTGCAATGGTATTTTGTGTGGAATGGAGTCAACTCACTGTGGTTTGAGGTCACCTACTGGATTGGATTTAAGTTTCCCAGTGTAGCTGAAAGGTAATGATAATTTGTAAATCGTGAAGGTGTTGATGGCTGAAACTTGCATTTATTTGCACTGTGATGTTAAAGCTAAAAAATCAGCTGTAGATGCCTGGGAACATAAATTGAAGACTGAAGAGTTGATTGTTGGTAGCCTCATTCTTAAGTATTTAAAGGTTTTTGAGTCTCTGTGTTTTGAGCTGAGGTGCTTTCATCTGTCTTGGATATTCAGTAAGAAATATTTGTCTTACTTTTTCCTCAGGTTAGAAATTCACAGGAAAAGCAGAGTAGAATCTCTTTCCCTAAACTTTCTATTTTCTAGATCATTATTTATGTGACTTAGTACCCCTGAATTCTTGGTACGGGAGATGTGGCCAGGGCACTGCTAGTGCCATTCTAATTCAGTTGAAATTTTTTGAGTTTTCCAGTGGGCAATCACTTGAAATGTCAGGTGCTTTTTTTCTCCTGTTTCATCTCCATAATGGCTGGAAACTAGAATTTAATGGGACTCTTTCACATTGAGGAAAAAAAAAGGTTTTGTTATCAGTTCCAATGTTCATCTTTCATTTCTGTTCTTTTCTGATCAGATTTTTTCTTTCAATAGCTTTTCTACCTTTGATACTATGTTAGGTCACCTTGTTATGATCCCTTGTAAGGAAGGGGTCTTCTCCTTTTTTAAAAAAGGAACAACTGAAATATGTAGCAACAGACATGGAATTTCTGGCATCCCAACATATAAAAAAGATAGAATTTCCCCTAGCACCATTTTTATAATATAAATGTTCTCATTACAATAATACTTCCTTTTCCTCTTCTGTTGGTTTTTTTTTGACTAATAATTTACTATATAGGAAGTGTATGTACCACATATTGGAACATAGAAGGTTTGGTATAAATAAATAGGATAATCTTGATGCATTAGACAACTGCTTAAATACAATTATTCTGCTGAATTTGGTGATCATTTAGAAATGGTTCCAAATTTTTGTTGGACATTTTGACAATTTTGTCTTCCTCAACCTGTAACAGGATTAAATATATATTTTTACATGTGGAGAACCTGTTTTTACTTTAGTCAATATTGTGAAGAGAATGGACTTACTGGACTACAGATGATATCTTAGAGAATTTGTCAACACCTTATGCCTCATACAAATTCACTGATTTCACTTAGAATTAATCTCACCTGCTCAGTTCACATCAGTGTGATTACATGGTAAAGAAAAAGAGAAAAAAAAACCCCTCATCAAAGACCTGATCCTGCATACTCATTATGCAAATTGTAGCTTGTAAATTTACCTGGAGTATCCTGGTTTCCATGAGAGCATATAGCACAATTGCTCTCATATGCAGACCCATTTATGGAAGAAAAAGCCACAGTAGTTTGTTCTGTGAAAATGACAGAAATAATAAGTTAAATGTGGTGATCTACTTTTCTGATAGAATATTTGTGGGCAAATATTAACCCCATGGAAACTGCAACCATGAATAATTTTGGTATGAGAGCTACTTAAGCCTAAGTATGTTTGGCTAGCTTCCTATGTAAAACAGTCTCAGTATTTCTTTATTACTATTTCAGCATCAAGGCCAAGAACAAGTAGTTGCACCAAACATGTTTTCTATTAAAAAGATTTCAGTGTTCCTCTAAAGTGCTAAGTCACTTCTCATACCCTTTAACAAATTTGTTTCAGTGTCAGATTGGTCTCTCTCATTTAATTAAATTTAAAAATTCACATATTTACTTTCAGCTTCCTTTACTTTTAGCTAAGCCATTACCTGCTGGATACATATTCAAAGAATTTCCATTACTTTGAAAGAGAATATTAGTGTAATGCAACTGGAAGTAATAGAGTATGAGTTTAGTTGTAATAATATATCAAATTGTGGTTGCCAGAGAAATCCAACAAATGGCAACATAGATTTCAGCCAGTTGTCACAAAAGTGAAAAATGACCAATATGAAACTTCTGCATTCTCACTGTTCTAAGATTTAAAAAAACTCCTGCCAGTAATGCTGTAGTGCATTGCTGCTTTCTGTTAAGGACATTATTAATCTGATTAGCAATGTTTCCATGAAATAGCAGGCAAGCATTAAAAACTTATTCTTCCCCTTTCATTTTTTTATACTGACATTTGGTGTTGATCCAAGTAAAAAAGTGTGTTTCATCTTCTAAATATGTGTAACATGATGAATTTTAGAAAAAAAACAGCTATACCCAACAACGGATTATTTCTCTACTCACATATAAAACATGTATTGCATATAAAGAATATCTACTTTCTTGCTTTTGGATTGATTATGTTTATATTTATTAAAAATTTGGTATTTTTCAAGTAAAACTATCATTTCTTTCCTGTGAAAGAGTTGGCACTTGCACTATTTTTTTTTTGTTGTTGTTGTTCTCTTGTTATATATTCTTGCTAGACTCCCATAAATTACCTGGAAACATCAGAGCCTTTGTTCTGCTACTTTTAGAAACAAATTAATTTGCATGGCAGGCTATCATAGTCTTCAAATGGTATATAGAATGGAAGTACAAACGTCCCACTTACACCAACATGATGTATTCCAGCCTTAAAACTTTCAATTTTTAAGCTTCAATTCAATGGTTCAAATGTATTGTTAGAGGGGTTTTTTGTTTTGTTTTATTTAGCTTTGCTTTAGTTTTTTTGTTTGCTTGTTTGTTTGTTTTCTGTTTTTTTGTTAACTTGTTTAGGATTGTGGGTTTTTGGAGCTTTTTTTTTTAATGAACACTTAGGAGAGTCAGTGATGGGAGTCTAATGCAATCAATCTATTGAGAGTCAGAAAAGTTCAAGGACCAAACACATATAGGTCTACTGAGAGTACATTTAGTT